>JAMXBD010003768.1:0-103273 GCA_024138025.1 Combretum micranthum | reverse complement strand
GTCACCACTTCATAAATATTAGGAATAAACAAGTTTTTCAAATCAAGGTAAAAAAAAACTCACTATTTTAGAAACCAACTCAGAAAAATAAAATTTGCTAAGAAAGTAAAGTTTTAAAGGCAACTTAAGAAAAATTTTGAAAAGCTTATTTTTCAATCACTAGAAATAAGTTAGTAGATAACTTAAAGAACCAAATTTTTGAAAATTAATTTACTTTTGAAAAGTTAGGAATGAAATTATAATAGAAAACACTCACTTATAACAACCCAATAATTTTTAGTTTCTTTCTAGCAATTTAAAAGGGAAAATTTTTCAAACTTTCATCTTTTAAAACTCTTAAAGACAAATTATTTTGTGAAAAATCAATATTGAGACAACACTACAAAAATCATGCATACAATATGAGTATATATATTTCAAAGGAATTTTCAACTATACAAATATCCACGTATTTTGCTTAAGGTTTTTTTGGTAAGAAAAGTTTGGAAAATCACATTTTAAGGATTATGAAATTCGTAACTGTTCTGTACGGTGGTGTTTTGCAACCCAAATGGCTTTTTATGAAAAAAATAACTTTAAAAATGGATAATCTTTTCGAATAGGTAGAAAACGATATATAATATGCGAAATTATGATTTAAAATAAGCAAGTTATGGCCATTTTAAGTTGGAATTTTCTCCTATCCGAATTTTGATGCAAATACTGGAATAGAGCTAGAAGTTCTAGTAGAATTTCCATGAAATACTCTTTCCAATTATTTCTTTTGTTTAGGTAATGAAACTTGAGAGGATCCGTATTCGGAGGACTATTATGGGTAAAGAATTTGTAGTAAGGATGACCGAGTAAGTTTATCTCTTATTTTTACATACTTATTTGTGGTTATATAGAAGCACTAGAAGTAAGAAAAGATGAAAATGGATTATGCATGATAATATTGGTTGAAAGAACATTAGACATACCGAAGCATGAATTGTTGTTAATTAAATTGTGTTTTATTATTATCCTGATGGAGGGTCTGCAAATTCTGTGATCGCCTTTAAATTACCTTAATTACATATTTCGAGTTATATTAATTGATTCATGCATATCATGTAGTTAGACTCATTTTATTAGCTACTATGCTTGATGGGACAAGAGTATAGTAGTAGGGTTTTTAAGAACCCATAAGTCTGCAAGATGAGCGAATAGGAGCATGAAAGAACTATTTAAAGATGGGCAAATAGGAGCAGGAAAAAACTATTTCAAGATGGGCGAGTGAGAGCCAGAAATATACTACATATGTTGGATTTCAAAGATGGGTTTTAAAAGAGCTTGAAACACCTAACCACCGAATGGAGGGGTAAATCCATTCAAAACATGATTTCTGGTAGATTATACGTATTGCTTGTTCACTTGCTTGATGCATTCATACGCTTGTTTAATAATTGGTTTGAATTTATTTTATGAGTATGTTAATCAAGGAATATTCTCACTAAGCTAGTTATGCTTATACCACGATAGACATTTTTTGATACTGGATCAATATTTTTTTTCCCAAGGACTCCAAATATCCGAGTGGAATTATGTTATGGGAAGCTTTTAGAAATCCTTTTGAAGATCTTAGAATAGATTCCTTTACTATCTTTTGATTCTAGTATTGTTTCTTTATGTGAATGACTAAGATGATATTATGATCTTGGAGATTTATCGAGGGAATGCCCCTAAGATGATGTAAGAACCATATTCTTATAATGTTGAAATTAGATAGATATTTAGATTTCTTGTATGCTATATTTTCTCTCTAGAACTTCACATCCTATTGGAGTCTCCTATTGTTGTGTTAGACGCCTTACATATGGTGTTAAAACTTTCGCATGACTTCGGAAAGTCATTCTTATGTTTTAATACCATATGTGGTACACTGCCATATCTAGGATAACCTTTGGAGTGTGACAATGAAGGTCATACGTTAAACTTCCGTGTAATGTGTTTTGACATAGGTTTTCCTTTTCTTCCTTCTCTCTTTCAGTCTTTAGTAAAATAAATAAATAAAGTTGAAGTAATGAATAGGTAGCTAAAAATTCCCAACTCATAACATAAACACTGTTTTATTTGCGATAAAATAAAATCAACATTAAATATAATAAAAGTGCTAAACAAGCTAGCTTCCTAAATCTAGGATAAATGTAGAGCGTTATGTGGCAAAATGAATATATGTATGTATGTATGTATGAGTGCGGGCATAGGTGTTTAGTGTTGTTAATACATAACATATCTTAACTAATATAAAAGCTAATTTTGACATTCAACTCAGCTTTGGTATCAACATGAAGTGTTTTTTCCAATGTGGTGGAAATTTGAATTTATATGCCTTTGAAAAAAGGTTTTACATGGAAGTAAAACCTGAAATTTTTTTCATATGTATGTATGTATATATGCATGTATGCATGAATGCATGCACTACTTTTGGCTTTTACAATGTTAGAAATTAGAGTTTAGAGAATATTATCAGAAGACCAGAGTGACAATAGATTAAGATGATAATTAAAGGGAGAAAAATAATAATAAGTAAATCCGATGACAAAGTGGTAATAGTGGGCGACACAAGAGAGATGCAACAATAAATTAGTTGAGGGTAAAATTAAATTGGCAAAATACAGGAGAGTAAAGTGGATTTATAAAGTATATGTGTTAAAGTATATATAAATTTGAGCATGTGTTCAAGTGTCTAATTTTTCAAGATTCATAGAGTTAAGGACCTCTATTATATTTCCATCTCCACAATCAATGTGCCACTAACTTCATTAAAGAAATTAGCACAAGTGATAGCTGGCCACTTCCATTATAAACTTCTAAGCCCACAATCCATATAAGACACCCAACCCTGCTAATTCAATCCTTATGTTATGTTTGTTGCGCACCAATCATTTGATATTAAGTGAATGTTCGTGTAATAACAATTTTACTATTACATTATTTCTCATGAAAGATACTATGGTATTTAGTTGATTATAATAGCGATTCCATAAAGAATCCATAGTACAAAAAATATTGAATAATCATTCATTTTTCAAGTTTATGAATAGCATTTCCATTCTTGGATAAATTTTTTTCCAAAAATATCCTTATTTGAATTAAATATTAACAAATGAAAATCTTATTAAACCCTATTCTGTTCCATAGAAATTGTAATTTCATTCCAATCTTATTGATTTAATCAACAAAGTGAATGAGCAATAAATGAGTTAGAATGGAATGGAATTTATTAAATTGGAATTAATTTTAGAGTGACGAATTCATTATTATGTTTAAAAGCGTCCGTAAAATAAAATGAGATGGAATGTGTATAGGCATGGTAAATAGGCTATGATATGCATGGGCTGGCAGGTGAGCCTATTACAGCACGTACGACACTCGAAAAAAAAAAAAGATAAAAGCACAAGCACACATAGGCCGACATGTTGCATGCGAGGCACGAAAAATAAGTGGGCCAACACAGTGTGGCACTCAAGGTACGCAAACCATCGCTAGAGCCTTTTTTTTAATAATAATATAAAATAGTGATTTATTTTTTTAATTTGCAGTAAATCATATTTAAATAAATAAATTATTTTATTATTTTAATAAAATATTTGTCTCCTTAAAAAATATAATATATTTAGTATATTTTATTTTTTTAAATGATTTCAATTGTATTACTATTAATATATTAACTTTAATTATTTTAGGAAATAAAAAAATGAAATTATCAAATAGTATTCTAATATTGATTAATTTATATTAAATGTCAAACTTGCTTAATTAATTTATTTAGAATAGTTGTAAATTGTAAAGTACAAATAAAGAATTCATAATGAAGGGTAGAAATGTAATATAGTGATACATAATAGGGTATTTTTGTCTTTGAACAGATCTAATTGGACACGAGGATATCACATACGAATGATCGGACGAAATTGGCTTAGGCTAGCATCTAAGCTACCAGCCTTTGATCCTAAGCCGTCGGCCTAGAAACAACAAATGATGGCTTAAACTTTGGTGTTGAAGCTTCGAAGAATGCAAGGAAATTTCTCCTACATTGGACTAAAGGCCGTTGGCGTAACCAACTAAGCCGTCGACGTAAGTGGCCAAGCCGCCGCCATACTGGCCGGCCTATGTCCATTTTTCCTAAGCTAAGTTTGCGTTTTTCTTAAGCTAGGGTTGCATTTTTCCTAAGTTGAGTTCCTTTAAAAATATACCCTTAGACCTTCGATTTTCCCACACTTCTTCTTCAGCCAAACTCAAGGTATGTGGGTCTAATCTTGGTCTTTTTCAATTCCTTTCCTTAGATAGATAAATCTAATTCTAGGTTTATACACGATCGAAGGAGATTCAAGAATTTATTGCAGGAAACGCTAAAGCGGATTTTTAGAGTTTCGGTTTTTAAATCAAAGTAAAGGTAAGCTATATATCCAAGTCTCGTAGTTTCAAAGATCAATAGATTATAGGAATATGATTATAAAGATAGTAAATTACCTGTGATAGGAGATTGATTGAACGAATTAGGGTTCAGTTGCAAACAAGATCTGCAAATTCTAGGTAAGTGTGAACCTGTTCTATCTTTGTAGATACAAAGTTATGAACTTTCGTAGTTGTTTTGCTCATAGTGGATTGTATATATATATATATATATATGTATGTGTTGTGAAGGGAATTTTGGAGATCGTTAAAACTCTGGAGAAATTGTGCAAAAGGGTTTCTATGAAGTGCAAATGGGATAACAAATGCTATCTTCGATTAGGTTATGGAAATAGGGTTAGGGTTTGATATTGTTATTACAATTGGAATTGATTACAATATATAAATATATATATATATTGTTAAAAAGGAGTATAGCGAGATTAGGGTTCCTTTTCAATTAAAAGTTTATGTTGGATAGATTGGGATTGAAAGCAAATCTAAGTACAACCTTACCTTGTTTGCTGCTTATGCGTGTAGGTTTAGTAAATAATTTGACTAAATTCTATATGACATATAATTTGTAAAGAGTGTTGTTTGTGTATAGCTTTGGTTAGTAAATACCATGAATAGTGTAATACTAACGAGACGCCCTAATGATCTATATGTGAGGTGTCCCGACTGGACTCGTGCATAGAGATGATTTTAGTAGGCTAAAAGTTGTTCCGATCCGTATGGCAGAACGCAACGATGTGTGGAGAGTACCCAACATCAATATATTATATATAAACTATTTTATATAAAGATTGTGAATCGGGATCATGAGTTACTCCGGTTTCAAACTAGATGCATATGGTTCTAAACTGTCTTGTTTGTATTACTAATCAAAGATAATAATCTGTGCTTGTTGCATTAGCTTAGGAATGTATGTGAATTATGTTGACATGTTCATGTGTATTTGTTTGTGGTATGGCGTATAGGCGTTTTTGCACATTCTTTTAATTTTTCGGTACAGGAAGATGATGTTGTTTATGACTGTCTGGCTATGATTATATGTAGATCATGGGATAGAATAATGGACTTGAATATCCAGTGAGGACTCTTAGATCTTGAGCGTTGGATATATTAGAGAGTTATGGAAGACTTATTGAATTTTATGTTATTAGTTGTTGGAAATCTTATAAGACTAGTTTGTTAGATTTTCATTTGTTTTGATGACATGTAGTTTCGATTTTATTAGTTCCTAATTTAAAAGAGATAATTTTATGAGATGTTTTAAAGTAAACCGAATTGTGGGTGTTAGTGATTTTAAATTGATATAATTGTGGAATAGTGTTTTATAGTCTTAGCGTATTCTTAATAAGAGAAGACACGTGGAGTTGTGGCCTACAACTAGGTCTTAAGCTAATTTGGTATTAGAGCAATAGGTTTTGATCTTGATAGATATAGGTTATAAACTCCTTAGGACGTGAGCATTGATGAGTGGGGTAGCAATAATTGTGTTATTTACCTAGCTTAGTCTTATTTTATCCAATAGTTATATGTAGAGAATGTTGAAATTGGATTTACCTTTTTATCTTATGTAGTGTGTTTGTTTATGATAGAATGTCCCATGAAGAAAGCCCCTGATGCTGGTTCCTCCAGGATTGGTTAGGAGGAACAATCACCAAAAACCAACCACCTTCAAATCTAATGCTAGAGGATTTACCCCCACCACTACCATTCCACCTGTAGGACAACAGGTGCCAGTTGATGTTGCCCAACTAATGCAAGCTGTAAATACTCTTATGGGAAGTTACTCAGCAGCAACAGAACATGAGGAACGACATGCAAGTGATTCAGGCTAATGCTGATGCTGGAGGCAAGAGACCCAGAGGTTGAATGGTAATAGGGCAATAGAGCTAACATGCTGATGTTTTAAGCCTGAATAAGTTTGTAGACTTGGTCTACAAGTTTGAGCCTACACCTGGTAGACCCTTGGATGCACAGTTATGGATGGAGGAAGTCAAGAAGATGTTTGCTGCTCTGGACATTCCGGAGAACAAGAAAGTGGAATATGCCTCCTATTTGCTATAAGGAGAGCAAACAACTGGTGCAAGCACCAAGCGTCATATGCTTGGAGTTATCACTTGGCAGATGTTCTAGTAGGATTTTATAGAGAGTTCTTTGCCAACAGTATGAGTAGAAGATGCTATAGAAGTAATACCCTACAGTAGGGTAGGATGATTATCGAGGAGTATGAAGTGGAGCTGCATAGGTTGATAAGTTCCTACCGGATCCATTGAAGGAAAGTGAGGAAGCTAAGATTAGCAAGTTCATCACTGGATTGGAGCCAGAGATTCAATATCAAGTGAACCTGATGGACCTGAATAACTACTTTGCGGTGTTAATAAAGCTAAAAAAGTGGAGCAGGGCTTGAATAGAATGAAGAGTCGTGAGCCCCAGAGAGGTCAAGTTTTTTGAGGAAGAGGCCATATGCTAGTGTTGCTATTCGAGATAAGGGAAAGAGACCGACTACCCCATTTTATAGGTTAGCAGCACAAAATTCTAAGAAGAGGTGCTCTAGATGCCTTGACCACATGACCTTAAGGACTGCAAGTGTTGAAGGTGCCTATTTTACATGTGGCAAAGTTGGCCATAACAATAGATTTCACAAAGAAGATCCTTCCACAAGTTTTTGTTTTAAATGTGGAGAGAGGGGACATCGTGCTATTGATTACAAGGATCACAGAAGCAAATTGTGCCAGGAGCCCAGTTTGGTAGACCACAGCATATCGATCAAGGGAGAGAGTTCTAGCTAAAGTTTATGCTCTACAACATAGGGACACATCCAGTGTTGACACTATCGCGTACGCTCCATATACTCCTGCATAGTGCACATGTTCTTTTTGACACGAGTGCTAGTTTTTCATGTGTTTCTGATTCTTTCATATCTTTTTTGGCATAAATGTTGATCACATGTCTAGATGTTTATCTATGAATGCTCCTTTAGGGAGAGGAGCTTTGTTAAATAGTATGCAAAGATGTAGATATAGAAATGGAAGGTAAACACTTATATGCGAATCTAGTAGTTTGGACATGTTGGATTTCGAAGTTATCCTGGAGTAGATTGGTTGACAAGATATCATGTAAAGATTGATTTCCATAATCTATTAGTAAAGTCTACCAGATGGAGTTCGCTTTGAGCAGAAATTGGATGTACAAAGGCAACCAGTGTCTACCTATGAGTTATGGGGAAGGTCATCTTTGGCAGCCATGGTAATAGAAGGGGAACAAAAGAAAGATCTTGATCAAATACCAGTAGTGTGCGAATATCTAGAAGTGTTTCCAAAAGATTTACCAGGGTTACCACTTGAGAGGGACGTTGAGTTTTGTATTGAATTGGTGCCTGGTACTTCACCAATTTTTAGGACACCATACCGTATGGCTCCTACGGAACTTGCAGAACTTAAAGTTCAATTGGATGGGTTACTTAAGAAGAAGTTCATTAGGCCCAGTGTGTCGCCTTGGGAGCTCGGTGTTATTCGAAGAAGAAAGATGGGAGCATGAGGTTGTATATTGACTATAGAGAATTGAACCAAAGGACAATCAAGAATAATATCAGTTGCCGATAGACAATTTGTTTACCAGCTGGCAGGAGCACAAGTATTTTCCAAGATTGATATGAGATCAGGATATCATCAGTGAGGGTCAAGAGAGATATTCAAAAGACAACTTTTAGGCTAGGTATGGACACTATGGTTTGTGGTCACACCTTTCGATCTCACAAATGCGCTAGCAAAAATAATGGATCTAATGAAAAGAGTTTTTAGAGATTATTTGGATCGGCTTGCAGTAGTTTTATTGATGATGTGTGGTATACTCTAAGTCAAGGGAAGAACATGAAGAGCATCTAAGGTTGGTTTTGACCAGACTGCGAGAAGAGAAATTGTATGCTAAGTTTTCAAAATGTGAGTTCTAGTTAGAATAGGTGGCTTTTTAGGACATATTGTGGATGGAAATGGATATCAGTGGATCCTGAGAAAGTAAAAGCATTAGTGGAATGGCGACCCGAAGAACATGCTAGAATTAGAAGTTTTCTAGGAATGGTGGTATTATAGACGGTTTGTAGAGGATCTTTCAAAAAATAGCAAGTCCATTGACTAGAATGACACAGAAAGGAGTGAAGTATGAGTGGAACGAAGTCTATGAAATCAATTTCCAGTTTGAAAGACAAATTAGTGTAAGCTCTAGTGCTATCCACCATAAGTGGATAGGAGTACACTATTTAGCGATGTCTCTATTCAAGGATTAGGATGTGTGTTTATGCAAGGAGGCAGAGTAATAGCATATGCTTCTAAGCAATTGAAACCATATGAGAAATATTATCCAAAACATGATTTGGAGCTAGTAGCAATTGTGCATGCATTGAAGATTTGGAGACACTACTTATATGGAGAAAGATGTAAGGTGTACATCACAAAAATTTGAAAACAGAGAGAGCTAAACATGAGATAGAGAAGAAGGTTAGAGCTCATTAAGGATTATGATGTTGATATTCAGTATCATCCTAGGAAGGCCAACGTTGTGGCTGATGCTTTGAGTAGAAGAGAGTTGAGAACATGGCAGCTTTGATAACACTACTAGAAAACTAACCTTTCGAGACAGAAAATTTGCGATGGAAATTTTCTCTAAAAAAATGAATTAGAGACATATTTGCGATGGATTTGTGATGACATAAATTATAAATAATTTTCTAATTTTTATATGCTTTTGCGACGGAATTTGCGACGTATTACACATTGATTTGCGATGGAAATTTTTCCGTTGCAAATTTGTCTCTGATTTTAGAGGGAAATAAATTATTTTAGCCCAATTTCTATTTTTTTTAATTCTGTTGCAAATTTGTCTCTAATCTAAATTATTACATATATGTATATATAAATAATTATGATTAAAATTTAGTTTTAATTATACATATCTAATATAATATATAAAATGTGCATTATATAATAAGGACACATATTATATTTGAAAATTAATTTTTTACATAATAACTATGAATATGTATAATCATATGTTATTTACAAATAATTATATATATTTTTTTATTTATAATATATTTATTATTACATTACATATTTATATATTATAAAGTATAAATTAAAAATAGTACTTAAAATATGAATATTATATTTATATCTTATTATATATTTTTATATAATAACTTATATAAAAAAAAAATCAAATTATACAACTTAATAAAATAGTGTTTAACAATAATATAATATGTTATATACAAGTAATCATAAAATACTACTTAAAATAAAGTATATTTCAATAATAAAATATGTAAAATAAAATAATTAATATAAAATGTAAACTTAGTATATTTAAACATATACAAATATATAAATAATATTTAATAAAAAAATATATTCATATTTATATTATTATATATTTATTATGACTATTCATATGTTTTTTAATATAAAAAAATTTATTATATATATCTTACATAATTTATATTTACATACTATATTTTATTTAAAATATAATAACATATTTGGGGAAAAATAATATACTATGTAAAAATAGTATATTTAAGTAATAAAATATATATATAATAATTAGTTAAATATATTTAAATTGGTATATATAACTTCTGAGAAACATCTTATAGAAGACATGAGAAAACTTGAGTTGGAAATAATGCCCAATCAAGTAGGTGCTAAATTAGCAAGTATGCAGATACAACCTACTCTTTTGGAAAGAATTAAAGTGCACAAGTTGATGATCCAGTATAAGAGGTGAAAAGAAGAATGGGAATTGGAAGGGCCCCAGAATTTCATATTGATGAAGATGGTGTTTTAGATACAAAGGGAGGTTGTGTACCGGAATAGGAGAACTTAAAAAGGAATTACTGAAAGAGGCACATTCTTCAAGTTATTAAATCCACTCGGAGGTAACAAGATGTACCAAGATTTGAAGAAGTTGTATTGGTGGAATAATATGAAGAAGGAGATAGGGGAGTATGTATCCAAGTGTTACACATGCCAATTGATCAATATTGAGCATAGAAGACTGGCAGGAGAATTGAAGCCTTTGCCGATACCATAATGGAAGTGGGCACATTACTATGGACTTTATGACTGCACTACCCAAACTAAGGAAAAGTTTGATACGGTATGGGTAATTGTTGACAGACTTACCAAAGTAGCCCATTTTATACCAATAAAAACTGATACAAATTGGAGCAACTAGCAATACTGTACATTAAAGAAATTGTGAGGCTGCATGGAATACAAGTTCCATAGTATCTGAGAGAGACATTAGATTTGTTGGAAGATTTTAGAAGAGTTTGCATCAAGCTATGGGCACTAAGTTGTTTTTAGTACTGCTTATCATTCCTAGACTGATGGACAATCTGAATGGATTATTCAATTTTAGAGGATATGTTAAGGGCATGAATTTTAGACTTCAAGGATAGATGGATTGATCATTTGCCACTAGTAAAGTTTACTTATAACAACAGTTACCAACATCGATTGGAATGCCACCTTATGAAGCCTGTATGGCAGGAAGTGTAGATCGCCAATTCATTGGATGAAGTTGGTGAAAGATAGATTTTGGGACCAAAATTGGTGCATGACTCTATTGACAAAGTTAAGTTGATTAGATAGAGATTGCAAACAGCCTAAAGTCATCAGAAAAACTATATCGACAAGAGGAAAGGCCTTTAGAATTTCAAGTGGAGACCACGTTTTGCTGAAGATAATCACCAACGAATGGTGTGGTTAGATTTAGCTTGAGAGGCAAGCGGAATCCTAGATATGTGGGACCTTATGAGATATTAGAACATAATCTATTCATACAGATTAGCCTAGCCGCCTAGGAAGGAGTACATAATGTGTTCATCTATCTATGCTAAGGAAATACCAAGGATCCTGAAGAGATGTGCATTGAACCTTTATAAAGCCGAATCTATCTTCAATAGAAAGGCCTGTAAAGATTGTGGATGCCATGGAGAAGATCTTGAGAAGAAAGGTGATTAAGTATGTCAAAGTCCAATGGACAAATCAGATGGAACGGGAAGCAACTTGGGAGCTAGAGGAGGAAATGAAATCAAAGTACCCAGAGCTTTTCGACAATCAAGTATACGGGATCGAAAGTTCTTTAGGAGGGGAGAGATGTAAAGTATAGATAAATAATTCATAATTAAGGGTAGAATTGTAATATAGATATAAACAGGGTATTTTTGTCCTGAGCAAACCGAATTGGACATGAGGATGTCACGTATGAATGATCGGACGAAATTGGCTTAGACCGGCATCTAAGTTGCCAGCCTTTGATCCTAAGCCACCGGCCTAGAAACAACAAATGATGACCTAAGCTTTGACATTGAAGCTTCAAAGAATGGATGAGGAAATTTGTCCTATGCCGGACTAAAGCTCTTCAACGTAACCAGCTAAGCCACTAGCGAAAGTGGTTAAGTCGCCGGCGTAATAGGCGGCCTATGTCCACATTTTTCCTAAGCTATGGTTGCGTTTTTTCCTAAGCTGAGTTCCTCTATAAATAGACCCTTAGACCTTCGATTTTCCTACACTTCTTCTTCAGCCAAACTCAAGGTATGTGGGTTTAACCTTGGTCTTTTTCAATTCCTTTCCTTAGATAGATAAATCTAATTCTAGTTTTATATACGATTTAAGGAGATTCAATAATCTATTGCAGGAAACCCTAAAGTGGATTTTAAGATTTTCAATTTTAAATCAAAGTAAAGGTAAGATATATATCTAAGTCTTGTAGTTTCTGAGATCAATAGATTATAGGAATAATGATTATAACGATAGTAAATTACTTGTGATAGGAGATTGATTAAACGAATTAGGGTTCTATTGCAAACAAGATTTGTGAATTCTAGGTAAGTGTGAATCTGTTCTATCTCTATAGATGTAAGGTTATGAACTTTTGTAGTCATTTTGCTTATAGAGGATATACGTATGTGTTGTGAAGGGAATTTTGGAGATCGTTAAGAACTCTAGAGAAATTGTGCAAAAGGGTTTCTATGAAGTGCAAATGGGATAAACAGGTGTGTTGATCTTCGATTAGGTTATGGAAATAGGGTTAGGGTTTGATATTGTAATTACAATTGGAATTGATTGCAATATATATATTGTTAAACAGGAGTATAGCGAGATTAATGTTTCTTTTCAATTAAAAGTATATGTTGGATAGATTGGGATTGAAAGGAAATCCAAGTACGACCTTACCTTATCTGCTAGTTGTGCGTGTAGGTTTAGTAAATAATTTGACTAAATTCTATCTGACATATAATTTGTAAAGAGTGTTGTTTGTGTATGGCTTTGGTGGTAAAGACCACGTAGAGTGTGATACTAACGAGATGCCCTGATGATCTATGTGTGAAGGTATCCCGAGTGGACTTGTGCATAGAGATGATTCTAGTAGACTAGGAGTCGTTTCGGTCCATATAACAGAACGTAACGATGTGTGGAGAGTACTCAACATCAATATATTATATATAAAATTATGAATCGAGGTCATGAGTTACTCCGAGTTTAGGACTAGATGCGTATAATTCTAAACTGTGCTGTTTGTTTCACTAATCAAAGATAATAATTTGTGCCTGTTGCATTAGCTTAGGAATGTATGTGAATTATGTTGACATGTTCATGCGTATTTGTTTGTGGTATGGTGTACTGGGCATTTTTGCTCATTCTTTTAATTTTTCAGGTACAAGTGAAGATGATGTTATTTATGTCCTGTCTGGGTATTATCTATATGTAGATCATGAGGATGGTGATAATGGACTTGACTATCCAGCTAAAGACTCTTAGATCTTGAGTGTTGGATCTATTAGAGACATGTGGAAGACTTATTGAATTTTATGTTATTAGTTGTTGGAAATCTTATGAGACTAGTTTGTTAGATTTTCATTTGTTTTGATGACATGTAGTTTCGGATTTTATTAGTTCCTAATCTAAAAGAGATAATTTTATGAGATGTTTTAAAGTAAACCAAATTGTGGGTGTTGGTGATTTTAAATTGATATAATTGTGGAATAGTGTTTTATAGCCTTAGCGTGTTCTTAATAAGAGAAGGACATGTGGGGAGTTGTGATGCCTACAACTTAGGGCATTACATAAATTATTAAATAAATAAAATGAATAAATGCATTGAGATCTGTAGAAAATTAAATTTTATTAGTAACATTTTTAATTACAAATACATTACAAGAATATTGAAAAAATAGAAAAAGGTTATCAACCATACACCTTCCTAGAAACCTCCTCTAGCCTCACCCCACTGTCCTATATGTGTCTGCTGCTGCAAATTTGGTGATGACAATGATTTCCCTGATCTTGAGTCGTTGTCTTCACGCTACCAAAAGAGTAGGTATGTTTGCTTCCTGCTAATGGCATCGGACCAAACTATTAAACACACACATGCTTTAATAATAGCATCTTTTAACCTATAGCGATGTAGTTCAAGGACATGTCGACTCGAACTGAAAGCTGACTCTAATGAAACTATTGATGCTAGAGAAGCCAAAACATCCGTGTGAATATGGAAAGCACGACATCGTGTGTGTCTTCTTCTTCCACTAACTGAGGATATTGAAATCATCCCCTTTGTTCCCGCCTCCCTATTTTGGTTTCTCATCAGCAAGTTGCTAGACCTCGTACACCAGCATATCACTAAAGATTTCCTAGGAAGCCGTTGTAAACCCCTAAAAATTTCATAATTCTTAGAAAATAATCCTAAGAGTAAAACACTGGAATCAAAACCCTAAAAATCGAACCAAGTTAAAACATAACTCTAAATTAGGTCAAAAATGAAAATTCTTAGTCTTGAGAAAACGAGAATCCTCAAAACAAAATATAAAATATAAAATACAACTATCGATTGATTTAACATCCGTACACAAATCAAATTATTTATCTGATTCCTAACACACAAATCAAGATGATATATCCAAATAACGTTTGATAATAAAATACTAAGATCTTAGTCAACCCTTAACCTTAGACTTGATTAAACGATTCCAAAAACTGAAAAATATTAAAATAAAATGAGATAAACCATAGAAGTTGAACTAAAAATATAATATAGGCAAAACTCCAAAATTTTATGATCTTACGAATAACTCAACAAAACCGGAAGTTAAACCGGAACCTTAAAAGTCAACAAATCTTACAACAAACCCTAGTGTTTAAGATCCGGTAATCCGCGCTCTTAAACCCTAAACAACGAAATGAAAATAATTGTTGATAATAGTTCGTAATAATATAGAGAAGCTTAAAAATATCAGATTCGCAGATTTCTAATGTCCTTCGGATCCGAATGGGATCAGTTTTCAAAAATCGTGCCCTGGTACACTTAATGGCAAAAATATTTTGTTAATACCAATAGACTTGTAAAAATATACGGAATCCAAAAATATCATTTTTAGAATTTTTCGTTAGCTAAAAATTACAGATATCGCATTTATACGCGTATTTTTATTACTACCGATATTTTAATTATCTAGTTTACTATTCATAGTACTTTTCTACTATTCATTCTATTCCTTATCTCTATTTTTTCTAATACCAATTCTTGCATCTACATACATATTTCTTACAATTTTCTTTTCCATAAAAATTCTACACCACATTTTAATCTTCTCTTATACTTTTCTTCTAAAATTAATTTTTAATCAAATTTCTCTCTCCTCCCCTTCATTGCCGTCCATTTCTCTCTCTCTTCACTCTCCATTTATTTCTTTTTTAATTAATTTAATTACATCCAATTTTCACTCCAAAATTCTATAAATACCACATTCTTCCTTCGTTCTTTCACACAACTCATTCTACTACCAAAACTCTCTCAAATTCTCTGCACAAACACTCTCCACAAAATTTTCCTCTACCAAAACTCTCTTCACCAAATACTTACAAAGTTTCACTCTATACACATTCTAACTACCATTTCTCAATAACCACATAACCATACATTCACTACTATCTTCATACCACATAAACACTTAGGTAAAATTTCTTCCAACAATTTAGTTTATCTATGTCATGTAATTTAACGTGACTATGGTGCTGTTTTGAAACTCACATGAGTAGTAAAAATAACAATATGTTTATGTTTTGTTCCTGCACATGAAAATCATATTTTTAATATTATATGTTGTTTATTATTCGTTATTATCATTGTTATTATTTGCTAACTTCTTATTCATATATAACTAAATATATTTTGTATTTATATATAATCTTTAGAGCATATAAGCTCATTGTTATTTATTTAATTTCATGCCTTGCAATTTATTTATTTCATGTTATTTTTAAACTAGTTTTTCTAGTTTTAGACTTGTCCATATCAAGTCAAAATAATCTTTTTTTTTTATTTTCTTTATTCTTTTTGGGACTAATCTATTTTTAGTCTCGAGATACCTTGATAAAACTAAGACTCCCAATACTTGACCGGGATACCTTGATGAAGCTAAAGTTCACAATACTTGATATTTTTATCTTGCTTATTATTATTTGCTTCTAGTATCTTTCTCGTATTTTTTTTTTTTATTTTACATGCTCATGTACATGCATAATCATAATGATATTGTCTCAACTAAATTTAAAAGTATAAATTTCTTTAATAAAAGAACTCGAGACTAAAATTTTCTATTATATGACTTCTTATTAAATAATGGAGTTGTTATCAACAATATAGAAATAGAGTAATACAAGTTTTCTCAAATAATAAAGATAGCTTTACCAAGGAAACATAAGAAATAAGTACTTTCTTTTTATAATATGATAACCTAAGTTTTAGTAATATAATTTAGTATTCAAAATTTTCACAAAAAGCTTAAGATTAAACTCTTTTTAACTCTATAACAAAACCAAGAAGCAAATTAGTTTTCAAAGTTAAGATAAAATCAACCCATAAAGTTATAAACCCACTTAAGAAAAATAATGATTTACAAGTTTCTAAAGAAGGAGCTTATCTTCAAAGAATATAAATATTACAAGATAAAAAACAAATGATTTTTTTTTTTCCAATAAAGAGGATTCTTTTCAAATAAAATCTGTAGAGGAAATAAAAGACCAAGTTTTAGAAAATAAGAACTTATATTTTAAATAAGAAATATAAGAAGAAAAGACTCATTTTCTAAAACCATTCTAAATGCAAATTTATAGATAGGTTATCAACAACTTAATAGACTTTTGATAACTTTGATTTTTTATCACTAGAAGTAGAAATTATAAAAGACCAAAGTTAAAGGAAAATTTACTTGTTTTGGAAAAATGAATGAGGAAAATAAAATAAAAATATACTCATATATAATAACCTAGGAAAATATAAAGTTCCTTCAAAATACTTGAAAAGAAATTTGTCAAGTTAAGTTTTAACACTTCAAAATGAATTGTTTTATGAAATAAATTATTGAGACACTGCCATTAGGATTTTTGCATATAAAGTGAGCTTACCTATATACTAAAGGGATTTATCAATCATATATATATATATATATATTATCAAAGGATTTTTTAATGAAGTTGAGTTAGAAAATTGTTTCGTAAAATCCAGAAATATTCGTTTTAAATCCGTACCCTACGGTTTCGAAACCCAAACGACCTTGTGTGACAAAAATAACCTTAGAAATGGATAGATCTTTTCGAATAGGTAGAAAACGGTATATGCAAAATTCTGAGTTAAAATGAGCAAGTTATGGCTACTTTAAATTGGAATTTCATTCTATACGATTTTGACAAACATAGTGAAATAGAATTAGAAAGTTTAAGTAGAATTTCTACGAAATACTCATCCCAGGTATTTCTTTTGTTTAGGTGACGAAGGATACTAGATTACCCTTCTTGAGGATTGCTACGACTAAGAAGATTGCAAAATGGACGTGTGATTTATTCTTCTTAATTCCGTTACCTTACTTGTGCTTATAAAGTAGTGGCATTAATATACTAAGAAAAGATAAAATGGATAGGTATAGGGAATTCAGAGATATGTATATATATGTGATCCTATACTTATGTGTGAAATGAGAAATAAGAATATCGTAACGTCAAATTGCCTGTTTAGATGTTTTGTTTACTTACTTATATGATTACTTATCGCTTGCCAAATTGATTAATCACCCCTAATAAACCTTAATAAGGTTTGGCTTAAGAAAAATAAAACACTTATGCATAGCATCCATTGAGTCACATCTCTTTTGGAAGGCTGCTACTCCTATGCGTAGAGTTGGATTGGCTGTTATCGTGGTGGGTCACGGGCCATGTTCCTTCCTAAAGAATCCAAATCGCCTAGGGAATGCGACTCTAGGTTCGAAGCTGAGCCAACCAAACGCTTTGGGTGGAGACCTGGGGACTAGCAATAGAAGGTCACAGATCTTCAACACCGACTCCTTAACCTTCGATACGGAGGGGTAAATCCATTCTATATATGGTTTCCGGATAACTATATATATTTATGTAATCACATGATTATTGCATTGTATGCATAGCATATGTGTTAAAATTTAAATGAACTTGTTTGAAATCATGGTGCGAATGAAAGGAATACCTTACTAAGCTAGTTGTAAGCTTATATCCCTATAGATTTTGTTAAAACAGGTATATCCGTGGCTTAAATCGAAGATCATGACATTAAGGAAGTTATGGAAGGATGTTAAACTTTTATGAAGGTAATGAGAACATAAGATGAAGTTACTTTGTAAGGTTCCTTATATATAATGTATGCTATGTTAGTGTTTTAGAAATTTTAATAAGTGTATTTATTTTTATTTGAAGACAATAGAGGGATACACTTCTAAGAATTGTAATTTACCATGTTTATGTTTTATGATAAGTATTCTCCTTGCCTTGTTACTTAATTATTATCAATATAAATTGCGTTACTCCGATGCGTTCGTTTGGTTGTGATGTACGCCTTGTACATGATATGGAAGCCTTTGCATGACTAAGGTAGTCATTCCTAAGTTTTAGCATTGTATACGGCGGACTGCCATGTTTAAGGTATCCTTCGGAGCATGATAGCCACACGGCTGCTCCCAACATCTTAGCTAATTTGTTTACTTCTCTTTGGAAAACCCTAAGATGAGTGATTGTTGAATTGTTGTGGTGAGGGTGGTGGTGCATTCGTCTGATCACGACACAGATAAAAGTCTTTGAGCAAATTTATTGCTACAATATGAAGACTTTCGGCCTCTAATTCAAGATCGGTCATACCAATATTCTTATAGAATTCCTTGAAGAGCGCTTTAGTCACACGAAACTTATACCGTGGATCTAGCATTGTTACAACATGGAAAAGTTGGGGAAGAGGAACAAAATAATCTCGAAGCTTGCTAGCCATTGCAAACATTATGGCAGCTAGATTAGGATTGAAATTGTAGTTACTCAACACATCCAATATGTCAACCAGGTAAGAAAGTACCCAATTGCTAGTAAGGTAGTAACAACCTGATAAATACTGTGTTGAGCCAAGAAATGCCTTTAGGACCTCTTTTTAAATACATGCGTTATTTGCTAATCCCTACTCTTCATTAGACCAATGGTTGGATTAGATGGATTAAGTAGGGGTAAATAATTAAAGCGAAGGTAATTAAACAGTAAAACAATGTTTTCTTTAGAAATTGTACCTTATGCTTATGCCATAACCCATAAGGCTAAAACACGATAACCTCTACCTTAAACAACCTCATTAAAGGGTTTTCAGGCCGCTCTTTTGCTATAATTTATGAAGGAACCAAAGCTTTTACCACCAAGTATAGTACCTTAATTTGTTTACCCATGCTATAAAACCTTATCTCATGATACAAAAGCCTAATAAGGTTTTAGAGTATGGTTATCTTTATACCTCAAAAGGAAAGCTAGCTGAACATGATGAAGGAAAAACTTAGAAAAGTTTTATCGAAGATGGTGAAGATATATTACAAGGACACTCTTACAGAATTTAAACACTAAAAAATATCTCTCAAAAAACACTAAAATACTCTCCCTAATATTTTCCTTAATACGTTCGGCCTCCCCTCAACTGAGAACTTATCTATCTTTTATAGAAAATTTTTGTAGAGGAAAACAGTAAAAAATGCTACAGTGTGAAACAATGTTGCTACAGTGCTGCTATAGTAATCCATATGTTTTTCCTTCTCTGCATTCTTCATATCTTCTTGTCTGCATTTCTTCGTTTGATTTTCCTGTTCCATAATTTCTGCTTCTCCTTTCTTCCTTTTCAAAACCTATAAAATCCTACCATCTCCTTTCCGAATTCCTTTTTCAAAACCTACCATCTCTTTTTCTGGTCTTCTTTAATTTTTTGCTTGTCCTTTCTTCCTTTTTCAAAATCTATACAAAGCCTACCATCTTCCTTTTTGAATTTTTTTTATTGTTATTCCTGGAATCTATCCAGATCTTTTTGTCCTTCCATTTCTTGATCCTCCTCCTCAAGTAATTAGGATCATATGGACTGTCCTTTTCATCCTATTCATCTTCCATTTTGAGGATTTATAGAAGTGCCTTTAAATTTGTTTCATATCTTGGCCATATTTCTCTTTTTTGTTTTGAGAAGATGAATTTTATCTTAGTAGTTGTAATAAGATGAAATTCTAGATCTTCTGGTATACACATTCTCATTTTGTTAGCAGTGCATAGATTCAACTGTTTTTCCAAACTGTTTGTTGATTCTAGCCTGTGGATGTTTTCGATGATTGAAACCTTTCCTCTTATTGGAGAAATCCAAAACCAATTTAATGCTGGTCTAGATTGAAATTCTACCACAGTCATTCAAAAGTCTTGTATTAGATGCAAGGTTTTCCGTTACGATTTTTTTTAATAAAACTAAAACAAAGGAATCTTATTATAAAAAAAAAATCATTAGGTTACTTTTATTTTGTTTTTTTTTTTATCCAAAGTAGAAGTCCCAAATCAGCAGTGCTCCTAGACATCCCAGCTAGGCTGTCATCTCCTTAGCACTGATCATCATCTTAAGAACTTCTAAAATTAAATATAACAGAAAGAAAAAATTTGAGTACAATCCAACCCTTCAAAGGGCAAAACAAAAGACTATGAAAATCTATAGTATTCTTTGCCTGAAGCATCATTATAAATCAACCTATTACAAGAGTTGGGATGCGTGTTCCACCATTGAGTAATGTTGAGAGAAAAGGCCTTCATAGCAAGGTGATCTGCAACAGAATTACCTTCTCTGTAGACATGCTCACATGGACTTGCAATTGTTGTAAAATATGAAGACTTCTTTGCCAAGCACTTCTATACTTCCAAGGAACGGCTGAGCTTCGATTTATAAGGAGTTGGATAACAAAAGAAGAGTCACTTTCAATCCATATTGGAGCATTAGGAAATTGATGTATTTTAGATACAGCAATAATGACAGCAGCTAATTCAGCTTCAAAAGCAAAACCAATACCGAGAGGTGCAGAAAAGGATGCAAGTGCTATGCCTAAGTGATTTCTAAAGATACCACCAGCCCCTAACAAACCAGGTGCTCCTCTAGCTGCACCATCAGTGTTGATTTTGATCCAACCAGCTGGTGTTTGATCCAAAAAACAGTTATAATTTTGGGAGCTCTCCTAATTAGAGGAGAGACTTGCAATCTCCTCAAGATTGCCAAATCATATTGTGAATTGTTCATGTATCCAACTTTAAAAAGCTCTGCTTCTTTTATACCACAACACATTCTTCTAATGGTATGAGAAATATTTAAATAATCCTCATGAAACTTAACTTTGTTTCTTGTATTCCAAATTATCGATATAGCCGCTGTAATTCCTGTCTTCCATAAAACAGCTATTTGAGATGAAAATTTCATCTTCCATATTTTATGGAAAAAGTGTACAAAGCTATCTGCAAAATGTATATTAATTTGAAAAAAGCTTGCAAGTGAAATCCAAACCGTGGTTGCATAATGGCATTTCATGAAGATATGATCCAAAGATTCCAAAGCTGTTGAACATAGACAACATTGAGAAGCTAAAGAGATTCCCTTTCGCATCAAGGTTTCCTCAGTAGATAATTTCCCATGAATTATTCTCCAAAGCAAGAAAGATTTGGCTGGTGGAATAAATTGGCTCCAAATAGATTTTCCCCATTCTACTTTTGGATGATGATGGGGAAAATCATATGCATCTTTATTTAGAGCAGTCCATCATTAGATTTGGTAAAATAAACTCATCTTTTATCATTGGAGAAGGTTTGGAATTCAGAATGTCTAAATGTATTTGAGGGAAGGCATTTTGAAAACATTCTGGTAACAGCCATTCACCATTTTGATATAAATCTGCAATTGTAAGATGTAATCTTATCCTTATGCGTGTTGGGATTCCTATCTTTTCTGCAATGGTATATCCTAGCCAGTTAGAGTTCCAAAAGCTCTGCTGAGAGCAATAGCAAATGTTCCATTGCGAATTTGATCTTATTTTTTCCTCAATAGACTTGATTGAACACCAAACTGAGGAGTAGATATGTGCAGCACGTGGAATCCAGCAAGGTTGTAATATCTGTTTTTCAGAAATCGAAAAACAAAATTGTCATTACTAATTATATTCCATGCCAGTTTGCTAAGTAAAGCTGAGTTTAGCACATGTAGACGTCTTATTCCTAGTCCACCTTCTTCCTTTGGAGTACAGCAAGTTTCCCATTTGACTGTGACAAGTTTTTTGCACATTGTTGATCCTGTCCAAATGAAGTTTCGTATAGATTTTTCTAGAGATTTTAGAAGATTTGATGGCCATTTATAGATCATGAAGGAATGGATAAAAGAACCATATATTACTGATTGCACAAGTGCTAATCTTCCTGCCATGGATAAAGAGTTACCCTTCCAGTTTTCAAATTTGCTTAAGATCCTGTCAGCAAGAGGTTGGAGCCAAGCTTTTTTAGGAACACCTGAGAATAGAGGAATACCAAGGTACATAAAAGGATAATTTCCAGCCTTCATACCAGCAGAGATAGTAGAGCTTGAGCTCTATGACTTGAGATGTGTTTGCTTAAAAACATTTCTGATTTACTCCAATTGACTAATTGCCCAGAGATTTCCCCATAATTGGAAAAGAATGAAAGAATGGCTCTTATATTCTTCTTCGTTGCTCTGCAAAAGATGATTATATCATCTGCATAAATCAGATGAGAAGACATTCCAAGGATCTAGAGGTTGTCATTGTAGAAATGGCCTTTGTATTGCATAGCATAATTAATTTCCTACTGAGATAGTCTTCGGCAAGACAGAACAGTAAAGGAGAAAGGGGATCTCCTTGTCTTACTCCTCTAGAACATTGGAAGAAACCTTTGGGAGAACCATTTATAAGGATGGAGATATGAGCTGATTTAAGAATTGATAGGACCCAGCTGCAAAACATTGTAGAAAACCCAAAACTGTGTAGCACAGATTGTATGAAATCCCAGCTCATTGTATCAAAAGCTTTCCTTATATCTATCTTTACCGCCATATTGTTTCCATAGCAAGAAGAGTTAATAATATTTATATTTTCAGAAGCTGCTGCAATACAATGTTGAATATGCCTTCCTTTAATGAATCCAAATTGATTAGGAGAAATAATAGATGATGCAATCTTTGCTAGACGGTCAGCCAAGATTTTAGAAATGATCTTAAAGAAAAAATTACTCAAAACAATAGGCCGAAATTTATCTAAGGAATTTGCTCCAGCCACCTTTGGAATGAGTATCAAATTATTAGAATTAATTCCATTGGCAATATTACCAGAATGAAAAAAATGCTTTACAGCTCTACAAATATCAGCTCCAATAATATCCCAACAATGCTTGTAGAATTCTCCAGTAAATCCATCTGGACCCGGTGCACTACTTGAATCCATATCAAAAACAGCTGCTTTAATGTCAGAATCTGAAGGGATTGAGCATAGCATTGTATTTTGCTCATTTGAAACAACCATTGGAACAATATTCGAAACATCCGAGAAGTCCTTATTTCCAGAGGTGTTAGTTTCTGAAAATAAAGTTGAATAATAGTCTATAATATGATTCTCAATAGTATTTTCATTATAGACTAGAGAGCCATTAATTTCAAGACTATGTATTCCTTCTAATGCTCTTCTTCGAGATAAAATTCCATGATAGAATTTAGAATTCCTATCACCATGTGCCAGCCAATTAATTCTACTTTTCTCTCTTAGTAGAGAGTCTTTATTCTTTAACTGTAACTCCAACTTAGCATGAGCTGATAGTTCTGCCTTGTATAGCTCTTCAGAGAAACCATTGGATTCCATTTGCGCTTGAATCAATAGCAAATCTTGTTTGGCATTAGAGATTAGTTGGTCTACATTGCCAAACACCATCTTATTCCAAGTTCTAAGGGAAGATCTAAGAAGCTTTAGTTTCTTTTGACACATCAGCATAGGATTTCCTTGGATGTGTAAAGAATTCCAACTTGAAGAAACAGCATTAAGAAAGTCAGGATGTGAAGTCCACATTGATAGAAATTTAAAAGGTCGAATACCATTACTACTCGTGTGTTTACATGAGAGCAGAATGGGATTATGATCTGAATTATGTCTTGCTAAAGCAGAGCATTCCAAATGATTCCAAAGTTTCATAGAAATATCATTAACCAAAGTTCGATCAAGGCGAATATCAACTCTACTCTCACCTTTTCTGTTATTGGTCCAAGTGAATTTTGAACCTTTAGTTTCTAAACAGGAGAGATGGCAGTCATTCACAGCTGAAATAAACTCTAAACAAGATCTTGAAGAGGGAGGTCGTCCAGTTTTTTCATGAGCACCAAAACAAGCATTGAAATCACCAATAACAAACCAATTATCTATACAAGAAGCAGCTTCTTGTCTTAAAACAGACCACAATCTTCTTCTACTGGATGACAGCACATTAGCATAAATACAAGAAACAACATTAGTCATATTTGCTTTCTGGAAAGATAAAGTAATATGCTGATCTGAAATTGCTTTGATTTTGACATTTTCTGCACCAATGGAGGAAGAGACTAAAGTCCAAATAGATGGAAGATTTAATCCATTATCTGTGACAAAATCATATCCTAAAGATCTCCAAATGGAATTAGGAAAATTATTCAAAAGGATTTTTGGTTCAGCCAAACAAATTAAATCTGGTTTATGAATTGAGCATAAATTGTATAAAGAAGTTTGAGTACCAAAATTTCCCAAACCTCTACAATTCCAAAAGAGAATGTTCATTGGGATTTCCTTTGAGATGCCCTTGTATTAGGGCGATTTCCTACTAATTTAAATCCATTTGGATTTTTCCTTTTGGCTTTTTTCCCAGTAACCAATTGCCATTGCTCATCCTGTGCAACTTTATCTTCCCATGATTTCTTGCAAACCATTTCAACTTCTTGTGATATCAATTCTGTGGATCTTCTAAACCCTTATTTTGATCTGTACTGAGAGCAGGAATTGGATCTTTTGTATTTTCTGGCTGATCAGCAAAGGAATCATGATCATTCCTATCTTCTGTATGTACTGATTGAGTCCCATTTTTGCCAGGAAGTTCCAAATTTGCTGCAGAAACAGAATAGAAAGTGTCTGCTTGCTTGTTCTGTACAATCTCATTACTCTGTTCTGTTGGGTTATCAGCGTATGTAATGTTTTCATCAACATTAACAACTTGATTATTATTTTCATTAATTGGTTTCCAGATCTGTCTACTTCTGGATCGACCTCTTGGCTTTCCTTTTATAATAGCTGAATCAGATCTGTTGTTATTTCCATCCACAGATTTTTTATTAATTCTTCTGCAAGAATTAGAGTCATGTCCAATGGAAATGCAAGTGTTACAAAAAGGAGGAGGATTTTCGTAAACCACTTCAATATCGAACAGATTATCTGCACAATCCAGAGTAATTTGATATTGGAGGGGCAAAGATAAATCTACATCAATTAAGATCCTAGAAAAATGCCCAAATTCGCCCTCTAAAGTAGCCCGATCAATTCTTAAGGGGGTTCCAATTTTTCTAGCAATATCTATTAAAATCTGGGCATCCCAAAGTTCCCAGGGTAATCTATATAATCTAATCCATAATTGTACATTGGTGGATTTTTGCTTATATGGATTAAAACCAAGGGTCCAATGTTGTAACCGAAGAATACCAGGTTTGAGATTTAAAGATCCTTTATTCCAAATCTTTTCTTTATCCTCATTAGAAGACAAAAGGATATGATAGAATCCTTTGCCAAGAGAAATAATACGCCAATGCTGAAAGCCCCAGATTTCAATAAGACGTTCTTTGAGTTTAGACAGAATCCAAGGATTATCGCCTTTGTTTAGGGTAACCTTCACAATGAGAGAATGTTTACATAATTCTAACCTTCTTTTGTATATCTGCAGATCAATCTTGATTGCCTGATGGGAGCCATTTGTGAATATATTCTGAACAGGCACCGAATTAATGACTTTTTGAGATACCATCTCTGCATAAGATTTCTTTGAAGAAATTTTGTCTTTCTCATTATTGTAAGAAGTCATCAAATGTTTCGAAGAAAATAAATCCTTATGGCTGATGTAATTTTCCGCTTGCCTTGATCTATGAGGAGATCTTATGTTCTGATTGAGATGAGAAACATCAGACGTTTTATAAGCAGGCGCTGAAACAGATTCCTTATGAGACATCATCTCATCTTGATTCTTCCTAAGGTTAGTTGTATCTATCTCTCTATTGGGGAAAACCGATGAATCTTTTGCTGAGAATAAAAAAGCATGGCTGAAGAAATCCTCTATATAAGCAGTTGTATGGTCAGATCTAGTGGCCAGAAAGGTATCTGCCACCGGCGGCATTGTTTTTTGAATTCCTCACTTCAAAACCCTATATCTTGTCTTTTTATGATTGATTCTGACTGAATTGGATCGAACTAGCCAGATTGATCCAGTTCCGATAATATTGGTTTTTATGGGACCGTTCCTGTCAAATGTCAGTCAGGAACTGCCGGTGAACAAGTTTCCCCTTAGTGCAGTCCACCGAGTTGAGAAATTTGGACAATACGCAGAACGAGCAAAGATGGGGAGGGGAATCCAGCATGCGGACAAATGAGACGACCAAACATTTAGTAATAAATGGCGAGACTCATCTTTTATTTTGTAAAAAAAAACTTCAATTTTTTTTTTCGTTACGATAATAAAATACATATGCAGTTAGAGATAGATAGTTTAACTTAATTGAATAAGCATAAAAATATAAACCACAGATATCTCAGGATCATTTAAAAAATACTAAGGGGCATTTCCCCCACAAAAATAATCAGTCCATATATTAGTTTTTAATAACAACCCGAGCATTTAAGGTTTCCTATGAAAGTCTATACAAAGTTAATCATAAACTTCTAAGGGAAACTCCTAACTTTACATTACCTGATTTGGCCAAGTCCGATGACGTAACCATATGTATGGGAACTGCATCAAAAGAAGTTATGAGGGTATAAGCTACACTAGCTTAGTGAGCTTCACTTCCAAAATTAAATACTCATTCCAATAGTGAGACAAGCAAGTTATATTAAACAATCATAAACATGAGCATACAATACATAAGACTTTCCGGAAGTCTTATGTTGAATAAATTTATGCCCTCCATTCGGGGTTAGGTTTTCAGGCTCATACGACCATAGATTTCAATTTTTCTCATTAATGTGGGTTTGTTTTAGGTGCTCACCCACTCATTGATTATGTAGTTGATTCAAGTGCCTACTCCACTTTCATTTTATTTCAGGCGACCCCGTGCCAATATCCGAGTTTTCAAGCCCACCTATTGCCTAGCTATTATGCATTTTTCCCACAAAGGTATAATAACAAATGTAATGTGACTCAACATATAATATGCATGAACAATTTAGTTATATGGTCATGGCATATTATTTAAGTGAATTATAGGCGATCATAGAGATTTCAGACACTCCAATTCTATACTAAATCATACAGATATTTATAACAATTCCTATTTCAATATTCTTATCATCAATTCAATCAAGCGGAATTCAAATGCACATTCCAATTTTTATCTTGTCCTAGTTCTAATGCCACTATCATTACAAGCACAATCATACGCATGTAATTTAAAGAAAGTGAACTCACTTGGCCATGGACACCGGTCTCTAGAAATAGTAATCCTAAGACAAGAATTCTTTCATTTCAAGGTCACCTAAATGAAAGAAATACCCAAATGAATATTTTAAACCATAACTAATTCCAACTTATTAAATAAAAACTCTTAAGTTCGTAATTTTCATTGTAAATGGAAATCCAACTTAAAATGACCGTAACTTGGTCATTTTAACTAGGAATTTTGCAAATAAGCTATTGATTTCTATCTACTTCGAAAGATCTATCTATTTATGATATTATTCATAAGTTTTGAAAATTTTTATGTCTTTCAAAGCTCGGATCAGATCTGATTAGTAGCTAAAACTCGCATTTTCGAAATTGTTTTGTGAAATTTGCATTGTTCCTACCAAGTATATTATATGTGCATGCAATATCTACAAGTTATTATCATGAATGGCATGATATGAGCTATCTATATGTGTATCCTTAATGATTTTTGGTTAAAAAGAATTTTTGGAAAACCTTTACTTTGTAACAATTTTAAGAACACTTGGTTGAGAAAAACTAGCTTTATCTCTTTGAAAATCATCCATATTTTTACTAAGATAAAACCTTGATAACCTATATGCCTAATACCTTTATTATTTTAATATAATTCTTCACATAGGAGTTAGAAAGTAGATGTTTAACTAGGGGTTTTACCTAGTGATGAATTTTACACAATTTTAGGAAGTGAAAATATTGTTTGATCTATGTTTGGAAACCTTTCCTTTGTTTTAGGTTTTATACTTTGATAAAATCCATTTATTATTGTCAAAATTAAGTCTTTACTACCTATATACTCTAAGGCTTCTATTTTTTCTATTAAAATTCGCATTTGGCATTTGGAAATAGGTTTTTAAGTGGGGCTCATTCTAGATCCAATTTCCTAAATTGTCTTAAGGTTATTCGTTGGGAAAAACTCATTTAGTCTTGCTAAATTAAGTCTAACCAAACCTACTCTCTAAGGCTTCCATTCTTTAATAAAACTCTTGTTTTAGGATTGAAAAATAGGTGTTCACATATCAACCTTTCCCATTAAAATTTTAAGTTTGTTGTCGGGGTTGAAACATAATGCTAACATAACTTTTGTAAACTTTTCTTATTTTGAAACTGTCTCTTAGTAGATCAAAGCTTTACTCATCAAAACCATTCCTTTATGATACATATTCCCTAAGCTATTTATATTTAATATAAAATACTCATTTTGAAGTTGGAAAATAGCTTTTCTAAATAGGGTTCTTTTTCCATCCGAATTTCCAAAAATCATTTTTGTTGAAACAAATAGATCTTGGACTTTCTAACCTTTTATCACTATTATAATGCTACTACAAGTCTTTTATGCACATAAAACAAAGTTTTAATGGCATTTGTGTACTTAAAACTCATGGATTATTATGTCATACAAGTCATGGATGTAAATAAAATATGAGCATTATGTAGATGAGAGTAATAAAAGAATATATGCACAAAAAAACCATAAGAGAAATATATAACAATAATATAGCAAAATATTAGTAAAACAACTTAAATAACAAGATCCACAACTTTGTGATGGAAAGATTATCATGCTTAAGTGTTTCCACATCCCTAGCATAAAGCTCATGGGGATTTTAGTGGAACCACACATGTAAGATCTTGCCATTACATGTTTTATTGTGGTAGGGTTAAGATCTATTACCTATTTAGTGTTTTGAAATAAGATAACTTGAAGAAAAAGTGTGTGTGCGTGTGTGGGAGAGGGTGTCACGACACAAGAGAGGAAGAGAGGGAGAGAAAACTTTTCCAAAGTTTGATTTTTTTTGTAAAAAGAGAAAAAGTGGAAGTATAAAGGTGTTTATAGGAAAATCGATTAAGGTTTTGTGTGATTATTTAATATAAAAAAAATAAAACAAATTAAAGGCATGTATTGGGGGGAGGGGGGTGCGGGCGCACCGAATTTGGAGAGGGGAGAGAGAGAGATGTTTTGATTTATTTTGTGTAATAAAATTCAAGTTTAATAAGCAATTTAAGTAGTAAAAGTTGAATTGGAAAAGAAAATATAAGGAAAATGACGTAAGTTTATAAGAATAGGTTGTAAGGATGTAAGAATAGGGTATGAGTGGTTGTACTTGTGAATAGTGTGATAGAAATCAAAAAGTAAATTAGACAATTAAATTACCGGTAGTAATGAAAATACGATAAAAGGCTATAACTGTAATTTTTATAAATAAAAAAATTCTTATAATTATATTTTTTAATTCCTTATTAAATTTCGATTCTAAAGAGTCCTATATATTATACTTTTATTTTCGAGTACTAGGGTTCGGTTTTCTAGAACAGATCCCGATCGAGTCCGAAATGGATGAATTTCTCTGAAATTCGATCTTTTATGTTTTGATAAATTATTTAGGGCTATATTCTAGAGTTAACTCTTTTTTTTTTTTTTGTTCTGGGGTTTCATTCTCGGGATTACCGGACTTAGGGTTCCTAAGTCCAACTAGTCTTAGGGTATTCTTTTAGGGTTTCGGTTCCCATTTCCAATCTTTGAAATCGAGTTCAGGTTGCTAAGAAAACGAGGGCTTACATACCAGCTCAAGGCCAGTGGTATCAAACCCTAATGCGACGACGTTGAAACATAAGCCGGTGACATATTTTGTCAGCCTTCCACCCAGAATGCAGATTGTCATTTATTTCGGATTTCTTTTATTTTGCTTGTTGGGTAATGTTATGTATACCTTATTTGTAGTAAGATCTAATTAGATTTTGATATTTTGAAACCTAGTTTGAGAACTTTCTGTCAATCACATACTCTCAACAATCCATTTGTGATTGTGGTGAGTTTCTATTCTTATCATTCAATTAGATTGTGGCGAACAAACCACTCCATCTTGTTTGTGCGTAATATCAAATGAGAAAGAGAGTGTATTTCAAGTTGATTCAGAGTGTCATATCCGCTATCAACGTCGATCATATCTTTTGATTTCCTTGCATCAAAATTACATAACCTTAAAAATATCACCTTTTACTTATATTGATTGAACCCCAAAAGAGATCACTATGTCTAGCAAATTTCGACACATCGTGTTGTCAATTTTGTAATTAAACCATGATGTTGGTGGCAATTAAAGACAACAACATTTTATAGTTGCAGTGTTATGATCACTTTAATCATTAACGAATGAGGTTACTTTAATCTCAACTATGTAGAAGACATCAAATTGCTAGGCGTATTATAAAGCCACTTTAACTCATCATAAAAAAGATCACTCTAATCTCATGTATAAAAGACACCAAACAATGATGTTAGCTATGTCTAAATGTTAATTATCGTGAATCATTACAACAAGGTTATCTATACTAATCTCTCTTTGAAGTTCATTAAGCAAGATTGTTAACCCAACAAAGTTCTTTCATGAAGATAGTCTATAAGGAAATGAGGCGGGTATAGAATTTATGTGCTAAGGCATTGAGTCATATGGCAAAGAAGCAATGAAGGCTTTCATATAGTAAGACTATAGATAATGTACTTTAATTGAGCAAAGCCTATCTTACTCATGAAAGAAAAATTGCATGAAACAAATTATGTCTTTAACTTTTGCCTTAAGTGTGATTCTATAGTTACAAATGCTCTAACTTAACCTTTCCTTTACTTGCTAGATACCACATGGATGACATTCATGAAATATCAAATGCTTTAACTCAAGATCATCATCGAGATTGTTGACCCCAAAAATCTTGATGGATTGGAAGATTTGCTCCTCAGTTCTCTTATAGACCATAGTGTACGTGTTGAGTATGAAACTCATGTAGTTTTTAAAGTATGGCTTGTCTGGTACCCTCTATGGTATAGGAGTTTCAAACTTAAATGTAAGTAATAGACTTCACCTAAATCTATTTCCAAAGCTTTTCTAAGAGATACCTTTGTTACATATAACAAAAGATTTGTGAAAAAATCAATTGAAAGCTTGCGTTAGATGCAATTTTCATGCAATAAGATTAAAAGATGAACATCTTCCAAGATGAAGTCAAGCATATACTAAATAGTTGTTGTTGTACTAGAAATCATGATACAAGTGGCTACATGTCATCCTCTTGGTGTGCATCTTCATTTTGTTTTTCCAATAAAGACTCAATAAATTTACTCATGCAAATCACACTTAAAGAAAGAGACCCCCTAAGTTATGTCTGTCTTCTTTACTACAATAGACTTTAGGTCTACTAAAATTGGAGCAATTGTTGTACTCTCCCTCTTATTACATTTCATCTTTTGTTAGACCCATGTTAGGCATCTTTTACTAAACAAAAATTGATGTATATCTAGTATTTGTAATTCCGGTATGAGCAAAGTGATATCAAATTACACATCAATGTTAATAGCAATGGCAATCACCGCATAAGCAAACTCTATGTCAAGGCATTGAAATGAAATATCGAGTATTCTCGTATACCATATACCCCAAACAAAGTTTTGGCAAAAGGATCATCTTATGAAGTCACAAACATAGTGTTCTCCTTATTCACTTGGAAATTTTCAACGATGTTGAGGCAAGTGTCATGCTACACTAGATAGTTTCCCTAAGTTTCATTTTGTCAAGTGCTTCTCCTTTCCTAGTGGAGTCACCAATAGTTAATGTAGGGGAGGTCAATATTGATGATTGATCTTATTTTATGTGCGTGAAAATTTGACCTTGCAAGATGTTTAGATCTATGACATGTTGAAGGATGTCACAAACAAAGGCATGATAGGTGGAAAGTCGGCAAACTTGAATTCTTATAACATACATGTGACAACCTTTTGAATAGGATGTCTTAATGTGCTCTTGATGTGTTCTCGCTCATTCCATTCATTTGATCTTCTATAGAGTTATTCTTTTATATTAATGATATTTGTATAAAGCTTATCAATGCTTTAAATTCCGAATGAGGAAGAGGAGGAGGTTTTTATACATAAATCTCTAACTCCATCTTAATTATTGGATGAAACTGAGATGTACTTACTAAATAAGCAATTACTAAGAGTCATGGGATCAATCATGTGCTTTAGACTAGACTTGGATGGTGCTAGGCTAGGTTGATCCTAATCTTTAAAAGGCTTTAGTAATTCAAGCACACGTTCCTGTAAAAAAATCCAAAATCTTATATTGCTTTCATTGAGGCTTATCTAGGCCCAAAAAGTCCAAAATGAGCCTAGAAAGGCCTCCTTTTCATGTCCAGAGCAATTGGACAATTAAGTATTCCAGCAATCCTAATATACCAAATCAGATCCTCTACAGCATCCCCAATTGGGTCTGGTATTTCAAATCTTGTTAATAACTCAATAAACATGTCCGTGACATTATATAAGACTAAAGCTTGATTGCCGAGATAATTCTTTACCCGTTGTTCCACCTCGAGCATACGCGGAGTTGCTTCTCAGTTTGAAATAAAATTTGTACATCGTAAAAAAAAAAAAAAAAAAAAAAAAAAAAAAAAAAAAAAACTGTTTTTCTATAATATTCTTTTTAGTACTATTGACTTCCTTAGATTAGCTTGTCATAGTGTGCAAGAGATTACTTATGTACAGTATTAAAAAGGATTTTTTGTTTTTTAGGGAATCAAAACAAAACTTTACGTAACTTCGATAGGTAATTAAAAAGAAATGTAGCCTCTGTGTGGCATTAGATGGGATTGAATCTACTAAAGATTTTAGATTAAAGGATAATACCTGCAAGTGCATAGTTGGAAGATAGAAGATTAGACAAAAACAGTTGAATTCTTTGTACAGCTTTATTTTATTATACATCTTTAATTTCCTGCGGAATTCGCAGTTTTCCAAATGATAGAACAAAGAAAGAACGAAAAGATTTTAAAATTCACAAAATCTTTATTCCCATACACTAGAAATATTAAACGAATGTCTTTACATTTCAAGTAAATCATTCGAGATTTCAACGTTAATATTCTTACATCAGTTCAGACCTTTCCATTTGCCTGAGATTCCAGCTTTAAAAATAACCCTCAACTCAAACATGCCACCACCAAAGGGGAGAATAATCCTACTCTTATACCTTTTCAATTTTCAATTTGTATTCCCTATAAAGCCTTCTAGGATAAATTTTTGCATTTAAATTCAGTCTTCCATGCCCACAGGAATTATGAATGCCATGTTAATGTATTTCCTTGCTTCTCTTTTAAGTCGCGAACAAGAAAATGAATAATACTAGAGTGATTTGTTTAATGTGAATGAAGATTGCAAATAACTTAATTTACTTACTTAAGACATCCGTTTAATTAAATATTAGAAAGCTTCTACAGTCATATCAATGAAATTGTTTAGTCAGTGGAATCTATAAGGAATAAAGAAAGACGAAGACGAAAAATAAAGATTGAAACGACAAAAACACAAAATTGTTTACCAGTTCGTTACGGATTGTAACTACGTCTGGGGCCCTACCAAGCTAGGATTTTCACTAATTAAAAAATGAGAGAGAGAGTCACTGTTACATTACATTGATTGGTTATTTAAAAAGCTTCTACAGTCATATCAATAAAACTGTTTAGTCAGTTGGATCGCCATACTCGTGGGAAAAGTGTACAGTATTCAGGCTCCACAACCCAACAAAATCATCGATGATGGTGGAGTAAGATGTGAACTATTTGATAGTCCATAGGACTAGCCTGTAAAAATTAATAACGGGACCATAAAATTTTCCTAAATTGTTAAACACAATAGAGAAGACTTCTAATACTTAATCAATGTAGTTATTATAAATTTTCCTTTTTGAACATTTACTATACTCTTGGTCTAAATATCAATGTGTAAGATCCAAACCATGTTTGAAGATCTGATTAAAAATGAATTAAAGTTTTCATCCTGATCCACAGCACATAATAATGGTCACTACAAAAATAAAACAAAGGGCCTTTCCCGTCCAGCAAGGGTAGGCTTCATCCTTCAATTTAAAGTCTATATATATTCGTAGCAATTAGAATATAAAATACACGTCACTATTTTATATTTATTATTATTTTTAGTTTACAAAACTATGGAATATGTGTAGGAAATTCTGGCTTTAATAAATTGGATGCAGAGAGAGAGAGTTCAAGAAGACACTGATGTCCGTTTCATCTTAGTGGCTGTGCATTAATTTTGCCCAAGATAATAGACAGAAATATTTATTTTATACAAATTTATACCCCGAAGTCCTCTTTGGTAGGAAAAAAAAAAGTATATATATATAATATATATAAAACAGGGTTTTTAACAGAATTATACGTGCATTCATTGCTATGGCCTAATGGGATTTACAAGACAAAAATTTCGATATTTAGAAGAAGATTAAAATTCGCATAGATGAAAATAATTACATATTCTCTACCCAATCAAAATATACAAGCAGAAAAAGGCTCGATTTTTTCCTTCAAACTTTTTACACATTTCATCATTACCAAGGTACGAATCGGTCCATAAGCAAGCACACAGTAGCCTCAGAGAGTGTACTCTCCTTTTGATGAACTTCTATTTTCTCCTTCACAACATTCTTCTTCCCTTCAACTTGTCCTTCATCGTTTTCCTCCCGTCTTTTGCCCTTCAATTGCAACATCTTTTTAAGCTGGACTTTCTCTGCGAGCTTTGAGACCTCACTCTCCCATATCTCAACTAATGCAGACATGTTTTGGAAATGTACGCTAATTCTCCTTATAAGAAACAACTTTTGGGTTGATATATGAAAATTTATAAAAAAACAAGACATGTGGTTGTGGGTATTTATAGGAAAAATTTAGGAAGTGAATGGTTTTTGTGGTAACATTAAAACAGTGTTAGTTGATGGTTTCGTTTAGCCGAGGTGTTGGGTTTTGACCAATGGAGAGAATCTGTGTGTGGCGCACGAGGTTACACGATACGCGGGATGGGGAAAAGGACAAGTAGAGTGAAGTATATAACATAGGATATTCTATAGGAATGGTTGTGCATATCTTCGGGGGGTAGCCTCTAGAACCTTTTGTTCACGTGGGAGTACTCACGTGGTTATCCGACCATTGTTTTTATTTGTTAGGAACCTTCCAGATAAATATCCTACGAAATGGAGTATTTTTTTTTTTTTTTTTCATCTTCCTCTTTTAATAACTACGATGAAACATTCTATTCCGCTGGGTTATAATAGCTTTTAGATATAGAGGTAATTTATTAACTGGGTTATCATAACTTTTAGAAATAGAGGTAATTTATTAACTTTAATCAAGCAATAAGACCGTAGTTTATTTATTTTTACTAATTATGCAATACATTTTTACCTGCTATGGTATCCTATTCTTAGCGGCATGCGAATATGATGAAATAATGCGGTTGACAAAAACCATTAACATTGTTTTAGGAATGCAATTTTGAAAAGAGGTGCATTGATGCACGGCCATATCCATGTCTAATGCTATAAACAAGTTGAATCCATAAGATATAATGTCAAACATGAGCTGTAATTTTGCAAAGAGGTGGATTGATAGATGGCCATATCCATGTCTAATGCTATAAACTCTCTCTCATAGAGTTTTTGCAAACCGTAGTGCAAAGAGTGGTGATCACGTGGCTGCCCCTCTCTTTTAAATTTTTTTCCATTGTTTACTGCAATTATTGAGCAAATCTACTACTATCGATCTTATTAGTCATAGATTTACTACTTTTGACATCAAATTTGGGTAGAATCTAATATTTTCACCATCATCGATGATCCAAGTGGTTTGAAGACCATGAAGATTGAGCAAATATTAAACGTTAGTAGTTTTTAGAACAAGTAGATCTTTAAAGTATTTGTTGTTTTTGTTTTTTACTTTATTTCTATCCTTGGTATGGGATTTTGTTACCCCTTTTATGGGATCTAATTCACTCACTTGTTGGTTAGGTTTATTTTCTTAGGAGAATTTCTATCCTCTATGCATATGTGACATATTTTGATTATAGAAAAGATGTATTTGTTTGTACGATTGGGTCATTATAACCTCCCTCACTTGTTTGTTGTTTTTCTTGAATTGGTCATTGTAATTGATGTAATTTCTTTCTAGTGAATGAAATTCATCTTTAATGGCCAAAAAAAAAAGAAAAAAAAGTTTGAGCTACTGAAAATTTTAAAATTCGAACTTACCTCAAACTCAATCAGACTTAAACTCTTTAGATGGAGTCTGACTCAAAATAGCAATAAACAAATTTGAATTTTGACTTGCTTATACTTATTTAGGCTTATTTATAAAAAAGAATTAATATTTTCAATCCTAATTAATTTAATATTAATATCCATATTCAATTTAGACTCAATTAACATTTATATTCAACTCGGTTCAGTTATTTTCGCGATTTAATCAAGTTAAATATCATGAAGTTTGAGATTGACTTGATAAACTGTTTTAGTAATTCAAGTTCGAGCTCAACTCGAGTATTGTCAAATAGAACTCGAATAGCTTATGAACCAATTTGATTTGTTTATACCTCTGTACATGTTAACCAATGATAGGGTTAGCTTTAAATATATGTCTTATATTGTAATGTTCATATACAATGGATGCTTCGACTTGTCCCTTCTTTTTTTTTCCTATAATTATTTACTTTTTAATGAGGCTTCCATGTAAAATGTTGTATGCTCATCCCTTCTCATCTATTTATTGTGTTGCGTTTGTCTTAATTTGACATTGATAGTTTCTACGCCATCCCAAAATAAATTGATATGGAAGTAAGGGTTGCATTCCAAAGTCTCGATTTTATTGGGATTGAGTCAAAGTCTACAGTGCACCATGTAAATTAAATCAGTTCTCGTTGTGCCTTCAACTAAGGTTGGCTTTGACATGATGATAATATATTTCTATTTAAATGCCCATCATAAGTTTTTGAATTATCAATGTTAATCTCCTGACCCATTTATATAATTGTGTTTCGTTAGATTTGGTTGCAACATATCCTAACAAGGTGATACTAGTGCAAGAGAAAGTGGATTCTTGGCATTTAAGCCCATAGCAAGGCTTATGGAGGAAGAATTGATATTGCATTTACATGGAGTATTACCCAATATGAAGCTTTTGTTAGAGTGGATCAAATTCAATTTAAGGTAAAGATTGTTATCTATGATTCATGCTTAGTTTGATGGACATATATTATAATATTAGGTAATGGTAAAACTTCTCTTAAAGTAGGAGATGAATCTAGTGAAATTTATGTATTTAAGGTGAAGCATGAGATGAATCTAATTGATCAAAATGGTGGTTTAGATAACCAAACTAAACAAAAACTTATTAAACCAATTGCCTTTAAATATATATGAGTTGGTGTAGGATGAGTAACGTACGGGTTTCATCCGTACCCTTCCTCATATGGTATATGGTGTTAAATTTAATATCCAAAATCTACCTTGTTACATCTTGTACCCATCATTTATTATGTATATAACAAAACCTCTAAGATAAAAGGTATCTTATATAACTTATAAATTTTTTATTCTTTCTCAAATTTCAAATTTATAGTATTATGTATGGTTTTATTTAATATGTATAATAGCCTTAGTTCGTATATTCACCATAAACATCTTTTTATATAACTTAGAAGTTTAAGCACATACTATCGAAATTATTCTCTAATAAAGATAACAAATTTTTCTAGAATAAAATAATACAAGTTCTTTTAAAACAAAAATTTCAGAAGATGCTCTATAAATTATAATCTTGGACAAAGTACTTTCAAAATAAAAAAAGGAGTATTATTATTAATATCTTATTAATATTCTTTTATTATTTTTCACAAGACCCTCTATTGAGAGTACTTTTATAAAAATGGAGTCCATATGCTGGCACTATTTCTTACATATCACACTCTTAGTGAAAAACTTTACTAAAATTAGATTAGTGAACTACCGACCTTTTATTCCTGTGTGAGGGTACATATTCAAGTAAGTTTTTCTTTATACTCCTTTTTGTTTCTGGACTCTGTTATTCGAAAGTTCTATAAGTTAATTTGGTTATCTCTATGGTGACATTATAATACCCCTATATACTCACTTTCCTGGTTATAAGAGACCATTACTCCTATGCATAAGGTTATTCATCAGTAATTCTAGTCTTCCATATTGTTCATTACTCCTCTTAGATGTAATTATTTTATCTTGCTTTTATCAATAAAATGTTGACATTTTCCACAACTTACTCTAATAATCTCGGATGAAAGTAAAAATTAACAAATTAAGTTTAATGGTAAAAAAATTCAACGGCACAACAATTATAAGCTGAGTAGCTCGACCAAGGAGATGATGGAGCACCATACAGATCCTACCAATATGAGTTTTTTTGCGATAAGAATCGGTTTCTAGGAACATAATTTATGATTGCTTTGTGTCACTAAATTATGAAGCATACCATTAATATGCACATACACTTTTGGCCTAATGCTTCCTCGCGTAGAAAATGGCCGATAGTTAGCAGGGAACCTTCCAAGTGCTAGATGCGTTAAGGGAAAAAAATTGTTAATTCCAACGTTGCTGTATTGTCCACTCAAAATATGACATGTGGTGTTCAATAATTTAAAATAAGCCTTCTCATTGCTATCCCGACAGTAAATATTTTATCTTACAAACACAGTCATTCCATTGGTTTTTTTAACTTATTCTACTAGCACTTTCCTTTTGACCCACCTTCATAATGTGAAGTCTCAAATCTTTCATACTCTCTTTCACATTGTTTATATAAAATTCATCACTTAAATTTTTATTTATTTTTCCATATATCACACATCTGATTGTTGTAAATCCATTCTTTCAAAGTCCGAAATTTCTTATGCAAATTATTAAAGAACATTTTGCAGTCTCTTTCTTCATATATTTGTGATAATTATTAATTATGTATATTATAATATGCAATTAATCTCTTTCTCTTCATAAGGTTTCTAAGCAATAATAATAAAATAATAAAGAACTTGTAGCTTTTATTACTAATAAAAGTATATTTTTTAAAGTGGATTTGAAGCTGAATTTCATCCTATAACACATTAGTAATTATATATATGAATATATTTCATATTATATTATTTTATCATGTTCCATTATAATACATATATTAAATGGTTTGCAATGCTAATTTGATCATGTTTCTATCCTACATAGTATAGTTTACATAAGATAGCATTAAATAAACTAAATGATATTTAGGAGGGATCTAGTAAACATAAAGTTAACATGTCTAGAATTGATTATTACTTGACAATTTATTGATATTGATAATGAGATTTAACCATCGATAGCTTGAAAGTGATAAAAAAATTGATCTTGAATTTTCGTTAGGTTAATCGAAGTTAGTAGTGATATTTTTCCAAATGAAAATTCAACATGTAAAAAAGTTGACTTCTAAGAACTTAAAAAAGGAAAAAAAATCAACAAGAGAAGACAATGATGATATAAAAATTGGTCCAATCATCACAATTAAACAGCATGATAATAAGTTTATACGAAATTACAACGGAGGATATAGGAAAGTAGGGAATAGGCATCCTCTCCAAATAATCATATAGTGAATGAAAAATATAAAATACTAAAAAATTATGCAATTACACCTTGGTGCATGTCCAACACAACCCAAAACCAGACTTGGAATCAATGATTTTTTAATCCAAAATTGTGGAAGTAAGGCTTACTTTGGCATGTTTCACACCAAGTCTAAACAATTAAGTCTCACAATTCTTGAATCCAAAATTGTAAAACCAAGGCTTACTTTGGCATGTTCCACACCAAGACTAAAGAGTTGGGTCTTGACGTTCTAGCTCACGCCTTACTACTTAATTTAATATTTTCACTAAGGAAAAAAATGTTAATATTAAATTAAATAAACCTTTGAAGTCAAAAGAATTTTGAATTTAGAAACTTTGTATTTTTTTAGCCCCTATATTAATATAGTTGTCAAGAATATACATTTATTTATATATAACTGCATCCAATTTGAGTTTCATAACATTAGTAGTGACTTAGCAAAACTACATGAATTAAAGAGTAATATCTAATTCTATTGATTCACTCATGAATACCAAAAGGCGATCTAATATATGTCTATTAATTCTATAAACACAAACGATATAGGCATTAAAATTCAAAATTTTACAAGGGAATTTGAATTCTAGAAGAATGAGAAATATATGCTACTATGAATAATAATATTGATCAATCAAAAAAATTGTCTCTATGCCCTAGCATATAATATATAGTGAAAAAATCTAAAAGAATCATTTGATATGGTGGCTGATGTTCAGCAAGAAGGAATGACATCTTCCAGTCACTAGTATGATACATGCCCATTGAGGCAATTTATTTCATTTAAGAAAGGCTAAAACTAAAACTCATCTCAGTATGCATAGAGAGATGAGCCCACTTGCCTCTTTAGGTATAAAATCCTAATTGCATGATTATGATTGATATGGAGAATTTGTTGAAAGGATTGAAACTTCAATGATGGAATCTGACAAAATACCTAAATCTCTTGTTCAAACTGCATTTCTTCATATTGAGCTCCTGTAAGATATTTTCTTGATTTAAGATCATCCAAATGATGCTCCTCTATAGCAGATAAGTTCTAGGAAAGGACAAATTGGAAAAAGATGTAGCCATCACTTGTCTACGCTTGTTTTAAAAGTTGATTATGGCTTCACCCTTGGATTTGTTGTTTGTGTTGGTTCTATGTTGTTAATTGTATTAATATTAGTGATCATTGATGGATCTTGTCACGATAAAAGGATGACAAATGTTGCTTTGATCTTATATCGATATGATTGATAGATTAGATTATTTCAAAGATGAGACTCATTATAGACAGTAAAGGTTGAGCTCTATGGTTTTGTACGATATACAATTGTTAGGTGCTATATGTGGTCCAAGTGAAAGATTGTTAAAATTTTGTGAACCAATATATTAATTAATTATAGATTGTAGATTATAGATGATAGATCGTCTAATTGAGTTAAGGAAATAAAATTGTTAAATAAAAGTGACCATTCGATTATCGGTAGGTAAGACATTTAAAACTCCTATTTTCAGGCTTTTGAGTATGGGATTTAATGTGTAGAAATTCATATATTTTATTTCACCTATTATAATGGGCCATAGTAAAATAAAATGATAAAAGTTATAAAAAGGTTGTGGTCACCGGCCTAAGTAATGTGAGGATTTTTTATTCTACCTTTTCCCACATCTCATTAGTGAGACAAATCAAAAGAGCATGCACTACTGCTTACAAGAAAGTTGACCTTTAGAAACATAAATTCTATAATGGAAAATCGGTAAAAGTTATATTTATACAAAAACAATCAACGGTTGTTAGGTTCTCTTTATTTTATTTTGATGATAACTAAAAAAGAATAAAATATAATAAGATTTATTAAGTGTGTAGTATGCAGATTATCAGACAGTAAGTCAGACAATAAGGTTCTGATCTTTTAAACCTCAGGCTCTAAGAAAATTCAAGGGTGAAGTATTAATATATCAGACGAAGGTTAGATTTTCTGGTTCTTCATCAGACAGTACAAAGAACTGTCACGTTCAGATCAGGTTTTCTAAATCGGATTTATTGGATTGATTTCTCGCATAAGTAATTGATTGAAGGCCTAACTCCTTTATTAGATATTAAGAGTATATCTAATATGTTTCACAAGGAAATTTAAATCTCATGAGGAATTTGAACTTTCAAGATGTTTAATTTTTTTTTTTTTTACTGTTCATCTTCTTCAAGTAGCTTGCTGTTTCAGATGTACAGTGATTTCTTCTATCTTCTTCATATCACGTGAAGTGTATCAAGCTGAAGATTGTTGTTAAAATTCTCTGGATAAGGTACATATCTAATTCTCGGACTTTGTGGAAGGTTTGAATCAATTTCAAATCTGTTCTAAATTGGTAAGGATATGGATCTTTTCGTACTATGTGATATCCTTTTAGTACAGCAAACAACTCATCTTGTTGTTCAAGATTTTATTCCACAATATCAGGAAAATATTCCAGCAAAGCATCTTATGAGGATTTCTCTCCAGATTTGGTTTTCAAAATATGAGATAATCTCTATTCTATCTATCTCTCTCCTCGTAATCTTCTTTCCAACCAGAAGTTGTTTTTGAGGATATTACGGGATATCACTATAATCAGTTTTTCAAATTGTTTTTGAATTTTAAAATCAGCTCCAACGGCAAATTGTGTTTTGTTATATATATGTATAATGTTTCAGGAAAAACAAGAACAGAAGATACGAGATTGAAAAACCCAGAATTACACGAGCTGAAATTTTACTTTCAATATTATACTTCTACTTCATCAGACGTTCTCAGACACTAGTCAAATACTAGTCAGACATTTTGTGCAAAACTCCAAAACTTATTTCTTCTGTGTTCTTGTGCTCAAATATTTAGAGTGTCTATTGTAACTCTTGATTGAAGATTCTCTACTCTTGTATTGAGTGTGTTGAGAGTTGTTGAGAGGATTACAAATAATCTTGTAGTCTGTGTTTAGCCAATAGATATAGGCTTGTGAGACAGAACAAGATTCGATTGGTGTTTGTAATCTCTTTTTGATTAATTGGATTAGTGGATCGACCCGGTTGGAAACCGGATCCCCAGCAGGAGCTGGAAGAAGGACGTACTCGCAAGGAGGAACCTCTATAAATTTCTGGGCTCATTTAATTTTCTGCACTTTATTACTCTGCAATTTTTATTGGTTATAATTGTTTATATTGTTGTTCAAATCTTTTCTTATTAAGTTCTACAAAGCAACAATATTTATCTAAGTTATAATCTGATCTCTAAATTATTTGTTAAAAGAAGTTTCCAAAGATTTTAATTTGTTAAGTGTTTTCAAAATTTTTAAAAGCAAACAATTCACCCCTCCCCTCTTGTTTGCATATCTGGGACCAACATTTGGTATCAGAGCAGAGTTCTTTTTTAAGAAAAAAGTGATCAACTATGGAAAACACTATTACTATTGCTTCAAATCGGATTCCATTTTTTGATGGAACTAATTTTCCCTATTGGAAATGTAGAATGGAAACTTACATCAAGGCCACTGATTTCTCCTCTTGGCAGATTATTCAATATGGCGACAAGCAAGTTGTACTCAATGACAAGAGTGAACTTGATGATGATGAAAGAAAGAAGCTTGAGATGAACAATGCAGCCAAGAATATGATCCTGATGAGCATATCACAATCTGTGTTTGCAATGGTTTCATCATGCAAAACTGCCAAAAAATTTGGGACAAACTTTGTGAAACCTATGAAGGAGCAACAATGATCAAAGACACCAGAAGAAGTGCCTCATGCATGACTATGAATTATTCAGATTCAAAACGGGTGAAAGTATCTCTGATGGCTTTAATAGATTTACTTTAATTACTAATGAACTTGCATTGCTTGGTAAGGAATTTGATGACAGTGAACTAGTAAGGAAGATTCTAAGGATCTTACCAAGTTCGTGGGATTCAAAGACAAATGCGATAGAAGAAGCTCATAACTTGGACACGCTGAGTCTAAGTGAACTAAGAGAAAAGCTTCAAGCCTATGAATCCAAGCTGAAACATCAGCAGGAACAAGAGAAAGTCAGGAAGTCTATTGCTTTTAAGGCATCGGTTGAGAAAGATCCATTGTCAGACGATGAGTCAGACAGTGATGATGAAGCTGATGATGTGAATTTACTAGCTAGGAAGCTCTCAAAATTCTTCAAGAAGAAAGGTAAGCGTACTAACCGAAGTCCTCGTTATGCTAATGATCGGTTTAAAAGTGATGCAGGAAATCTGATTAATGAGAAAGAAGAAAAAAAAAGAAAGAAAAGAAGAAAAGAAGAAAGAATTGTGTGCTACGAATGCAGAAAACCAGGACATATCAAGTATGCCTGTCCAGTACTTATGAAAAAATGGAAAAATACAAGTTAAAGCAGAAAGCACTTATGGCAACATGGAGTGACTTAGATGAGTCAGACGCTGAGTCAGACGATGTCAGACGATCCAGACAATACAGAAGAAGCCAATCTGTGCTTTATGGCTTTATCTGAGGTAACTTCTGATTCTGAAGATGAGATGCCAGAAAGTATTCGAAAGCAATTTAAAAAACTACTAAAGGGCATTTCAAAAGCAAATGAGAAAATTGAAGTTTTGAAAAATGAGAAAGAAGCTTTAAGTCAAACAAATCAACTTTTAGCTGAAGAAAACGACATCTTCAAAAATGATATTGAAGTTTTACAAAGTGATAATGAAAAATTACATTACTCAAGATGTTTTTAAAAAGGAAAATTCTGAGTTACAATCACAAATTAAAGAACTTAAGGAAAGAATGGAACACATTTCAAAAGATTTAAGTTCTACTTTTCGAAAATTTTCTGAAAGTGATGAAAAACTTCAAAGGTTGATTTCTTCTCAAAGACTTGGTAATTCAAAAATTGGTTTAGGTTTTGATCAAGCCGAATCTTCAAACCAAACTAAAATAAAAACTGTTTTTATTAAAGGAGAAGAAACAAAAAGTAAAATACCTGTTAATTCTGGTAAAATTACTATGAATTAAATCCTTTGTGCAAAGAAAAAGGTATGTCAGTCAATATCATCAACAAAATAATCATTATCCAGTCAGACGGTATTTTAGACAGTCCGTCAGACGTTTGACAGAAGATACCCAAATCAGTTTCAAAAGAAAACGGTAAGATCTAATTCCTATGCTTGTTTTCTTTGTAACAAAGTGGGACATATTGAGAAAAATTGCTATTACAAAAATTACAAGCTCAGTAAACAACAAGCTACAAATTTAAATTCTACGAGCTTGAGTTTTGGTGGACCCAAACTAGTTTGGGTTCCTAAGAAGGTTTGATCCTTCCTTCTATGATTACAGGAACATGGAGCACAAATTAAAGGAATATGGTATCTTGATAGTGGGTGCTCACGTCATATGTCTGGAGATGCTTCACTGTTCACAACAATAGAATGGAAGAATGGAGGATATGTCAAATTTGGTGACAATAGTAAGGTGAAAATAATAGCAACTGGTACTATCGGATTTCCTCCAACCACAATCGAAAATGTCTCTCTGGTAAGAGGTCTTAAACACAATCTCTTGAGTATTAGTCAGCTTTGTGACAAAGGCTACAAGATGACTTTTGGTAAGGATAAAGTAGAAGCCTTTAATCAAGATGGTGAAAAGATCTTTGAAGGTTTTCGAAAAAGGAATATATATATATGATAGAGCCCGAAAGTGGAAACTGAAAGTTGTTTTTTAACCATGCATGATAACATATTTCTCTGGCATAAAAAGCTTGGCCATGTCAACTTTTCTCAATTGGAAAATCTTTCAAAGAAAAATCTTGTACATGGTTTACCAAGAATTTTTATAAAAAATGATGTAAGATGTGATACATGTTTAAAGAACAAAATGGTTTCAGTATCACATAAATCAAAAAATTTGATTTCCACAAAGCGTCCTCTAGAACTTCTTCATCTAGATCTTTTTGGTCCTACTCGCACCTTAAGTCTTGGAGGTAATAAATATGGTTTGGTAATTGTCGATGATTTTTCAAGATTTACATGGGTATTTTTCTTAAGACATAAAAATGAAGCCTTTCAAGTCTTCGAAAAATTTTCAAAACAAGTACAAAATGAGAAAGGTTTCTCAATTAGCTTGAGAACAGATCATGGCAAGGAATTTGAAAATGAAAGCTTCATGATTTTCTGTGAAGAAAATGGAATTAAGCATAATTTTTCTGCACCATATACTCCACAACAGAATGGAGTTGTTGAAAGAAAGAATAGAATAATTCAGGAAATGGCTAGAAGTCTCTTAAATGAAAGTGGCATTGCACAATATTTTTGGGCTGAAGCTGTTTCTACATCATGTTATATTATTAACAGAGTTTATGTGAGACCTTTGACACAGAAAACAGCATATGAGCTATACAAAGGAAGGAAGCCTAACGTCTCCTACTTCCATGTTTTTGGAGCTAAGTGTTACATCAGGAAGTCTGGATTAAATCTGGGCAAATTTGACGAGCGAGCTGAAGAAGGAATCTTTCTTGGGTATTCTCAGAAAAGTAAAGCTTTTCGTGTTTTTAATAAATCCTCTAAGATTGTAGAAGAGTCTATTAATGTTAAATTTATTGATTCTTCTGTGATTGATGTGTTTGATGATTGTCCTAAATCTAAACACAAGGATGAAAGTTTAAACTCTCAAAAAGGGATAAAAGATGAAGCTGAAAAACCTTCTGAACCTCAGTCAGACGTTGCGTCAGACGGTATGTCAGACGGTAACGCAGAACCTTCACAGCTTGAAACTGAATCTTCTAGACCTTGGAGATTTAAACCTCACCATCCATCCGAACAAGTAATTGGTAACATTGGAAGTGGTGTTAAAACTAGATCAAGTTTTAAAGATTTTGAAAACCACTTTGTCACGCCCCAATGGGTACCCTAAACGTGACAGTCCGCCACACTCAATATTAAAGCTTAAGTATGACAACCTTAGTCATTTCCAAAAGCTTTTATATTAAGTGTAAGGCTTACTTTCACAATTTTAGAGGACCATACATGGAATTATGAAGCTTAAGGAGATATAAAAACATATTAAGAAAAGAAGAATCACAATAATTATTCGTTCATGGCAAAGACTTTACAAACTGAGGGACAACTCCCTAAATTACTAATCTATTATGTACATATTAACATGCTAATACTAAGCTACACTTTATCCAGATTTCTAATGTTCAAAAGGGATTACCTGCCCGCATGGTCCACGTGGCCTTAACCATAAGTAAGGAACTGCAAAAGATATCTATCGGGTATAAGCTAATAGGCTTAGTGAGTAAATCCCAAAATTCATACTCGAAGAAAATTATCAATCAAGTTTATTATTCAAACATATGAAATGCAACAACCACGTGAGCATACAAGACATATGACTTTCCGGGAATCATATGTTGAATGAATTGCGCCCTTCATTCGGGGTTGGGTATTCAGGCCAATTACAGCCACAACTTTTAAAAACACTTTTATAGATCTTACCGGCTCCTATACGCCATCAAAAACTTGTAGTTATTACAGGCTCCTACTAGCCACCAATTTAAGTAGTTCTTACTGGCTCCTACTCGCCACTGACATGATATACCGGTTATGTCTACCACCACTATTATACACTTGTCTCACCAATTGTATAGTAGTGAATGCAATGTGACTCAACATATGAAGTGCATGAATAATTTCTTTAATTAAAGTCTAGTAGTCACATTTAACTTCTTTCAAGTGATCAATCAATTTCAAACACTTCAAAATATTAATGCACATAACACTTTATTACAAATAAATCGAGTTTCGATATATTTAGTGTTCTTTCAACATATTATCATACACTTCCTTTTGATTTTGCTTAAATTCTAGTGCAACTAATTTTACAAGCACAATCAAGAGTAAAAAAAAAAATAACGGGGAATAAACTCACGATGTCATTGTCGTCTATTCCTCTAAGCGGATGAGTCGTTCACACACTCCACTTAATTGTAATAATCCTCAGGGTAAAGGAATCCTTCCTCGGGGTCACCTAGCCAAAGAAAATACCCACAATGAGTTTTTCTTGATGATTTTCTTGAATTTTGACAAAACAATGTCAAAGAACGTTAAAGTTCGTAGGAAGGAATGTTCCAACTTAAAATGGCCATAACTTGGTCATTTTAACTCGGAATCGCGCATATAATATACCGATTTCTACCTACTCAAAAAGATCTACCCATTTCCAAAATTATATCCAACAAACAAGGCCATATAGGCTCTAAAAAAGTAGTGACAAAATTCACCACGGATTTCCAAGTAAAAACAACTTTGGTTTAAGGAATTAAAATTTGTTTGATAAATACTTAGTTATCTATATAGTTGAAAAAATTCTCTTTTTATAACTATATAACTCATATTTAAGAATGTTCAAGTGTCTTGTTGTCCAATTTATTTTTCTTAGGTAAAACAATGTTGGTTTGAAGCTTTTCGAAAATTGTTTTTGCAAATTTCTTTGAAATGAATACCTTGTTTTCTTTATTTTCTAAAAACGTTTTATGTTGGTTTTATTTATCTTTTTCTAAGTGACCTTTGAAAATAAATCTTTCTACTTTCTAAGTTACATTAATACTATATTTGAAGTTTTCTAGGAAATATGCTTTTCTTCATTTTTCTTGTGTAAATTTCTTTGTTTACTTGTTTTGCAAAAATCCTTACTTGATATTTCTCATTCTTTTTCTCATGTCTCATATTTTTCAAAATAATCATCCATGCATAAAAACAATGTGGAACAATTTAAGGACTTTTTGTAGAAAAACTAATTTCCATAATCTTATTAACTTCTTCTTGTAACTTGAAAAGAAATAACTTTATTATTTTCAAACCATAAATTTTCTTTGCCCATTTGTTTGCAAAGATCTTTACTTAAAAATTTCCTTAGTCATCCATCTTATTTTCTTTCTTATGAAAAGAACCATTTTTGTCAACAAAATATTTTCTTTTGAAAAACAAGGTGGGATAATAAGGATCTAAGTGGCTTTTTAAAGTAAAAGTAGTTTATAAAATTATAGTGAGTTCTTTTTGTAACATGAAAAGGAATGAGTTTATTTTGTGTTGCTTTATAGATTTTATACTTTACATAAACTTATTTCTAAGTGACAAAATTCTTCTTTTTGTTTAAATAAAATTATGGACAACAATCTAAATGAACATGATTATGAGAATAATAATAACCAAAATAACATAAAGCATAATAATAAAGTCAAGTATTGGAGTCTTAGCTTTTTCAAGGCTCCCGGGACTAAGAAGTAGACTAGTCCCATAATAAAATGAAAATGAAAGAAAGAAAAACTTTTTTTTTTCTTGATGAGAACAAGTCTAAGACTAGAGACTAGTCTTAAAAACACTTGGAATAAATAAATAAAATGCATTGAAATAAATAAATTGCATGAAAGATAAATAAATTGCAAGATTATGAGCTTATATGCTCTAAATAGTCTATATAGCTATATAGATATAGTAGATAGTTATGAACATAAAAGAAACATAAATAATCATAAGAGAAACATAAATGAATATAAAAGAAACATGAACATAAAGGAATTATGATTATGAACAAAAAAAAAGTATGAACCTATTGTTGCTTTCTTAACCTTCATGGTTTTAGAAAACACATATTAAGTTCATACTAAGTAGATGAACATAGAAACTTCTTGAAGAATTTTTACCTAAAGGAGATGAGCTAAAGAGGACTTCTTGAAAGAACTTCTTGGAGAGAAATTCTTGAGAGATTTTAGTATAGTAACTTTAGAGAAGAAGTGGTGTGAAAGAAGTGAAAGAGGAGGGGGGTATTTATAGGAAATTGAGGAGTGATTTTTGTATGATTAAAATAAAGAAATATTAAAACAATTTGAGAGAGGGAGAGGGACAAGGGGCACCGGCCATGCTTGTAGGAGGGGGATTTGTTTTATTTTTTTGACTTTTTGGAAAGATAAAAGATGTAATATGTAAAGTAGATGTGATATAAAGTTATGGGAAAGGTAAAAAGTTAAGATTATAGGTTATGTAGAGTGTAAGAATAGGTGTAAGAAAAGTAGAGATAAAAGAATAGTGTAGAATAGTAATGAATAGTATAAGGTAAAGTAGATATGACAATTAAAGTGCCGGTAGTAAAAAATACACATATAATGGCTATATCTGTTATTTTTACTCACCGAAAAATTATGAAACTGATATTTTAGAAAACTTATATTTTTACGAGTCTAACGGTGTATTCGAAATATTTTTACTATTCCAGGCTTCCGGACACATTTTTCGAGAACTGTGTCCGATCGGGTTCGAAGGACACCCGAATTTCACGAAACTGAAATTTTTATAAAACCTATGGTTATTACGAACTATTTTAGCTAATAAATCCAACTTCGTTTTCAGGACTAAGGAAAACGGCAATGCCGGATTTAGTTTGATACGGTAAACTAGGGTTTTGTTGACTTTTAGGGTTCCGTTTGACTTTCGGTTTAGGGTATTATGCTAAACTGATTCCGAAAATTTGGGGGTTTACACACTTTGCTTTGCTTGCTGATTTTGAACCTACTTCTATTGATGATGCTTTGAAGGATAGTAATTGGATTAATGCTATGCAAGAGGAATTAAACCAATTTGAAAGAAATGAAGTTTGGGAATTGGTTCCTAGACCTAAAGAGAAAAGTATAATTGGAACTAAATGGGTTTTCAAAAATAAAGCCGATGAAAATGGAAAAGTAGTAAGAAATAAAGCTCATTTAGTTGCAAAAGGTTACTCACAAGAGGAAGGAATTGATTTTGATGAAACTTTTGCACCTGTTGCTAGATTAGAAGCTATTCGATTATTGCTTGCTTTTGCATGCTTCAAGAATTTTAAACTTTTTCAAATGGATGTTAAAAGTGCTTTTTTAAATGGTTATATTAAAGAGGAGGTATATGTTGAACAACCTCCAGGATTTGAAGATCCTTTTAAGGAAAATCATGTCTTTAAACTCAAAAAGGCTTTATATGGTTTAAAGCAAGCTCCTAGAGCTTGGTATGAACGTCTGAGTGCTTATTTGATAAAAAATGGTTTCAAAAGAGGAAAAATAGATACTACTTTGTTTTTCAAAAATCTTGATAATGATTTATTAGTTATCCAAATCTATGTTGATGATATTATTTTTGGTTCAAATAATGAATATCATTGTAGAGAATTTGCTAAGTTAATGCAGGGTGAATTTGAGATGTCTCTCATGGGTGAATTAACCTTCTTTCTTGGTCTGCAAATCAAGCAAACATCTGATGGAATTTTTGTCCATCAAGAGAAATATACAAATCAAATTGTCAAAAAATATGGATTTGAAAGTGCAAAACTTAATTCAACTCCAATGAGTTCATCATCAAAGTTAGATCTTGACATTTCTGGCAAAAAGGTAAATGAGAAGCTTTTTAGAGGTATGATTGGTTCTCTCTTGTATTTAACTGCTTCACGACCGGATATTCTATTTAGTGTATGCTTTGTGCAAGATTCCAAAGTGCTCCAACAGAAACACATTTGTCTGCTGTTAAAAGAATTTTCAAGTACCTTTCAAACACTTCAAAATTGGGCATATGGTATCCAAAAAATAACAATTTTAACCTAATTGGATACTCAGATGCTGATTATGCTGGTTGTAAAATAGATAGAAAAAGCACATCCGGTACTTGTCAATTTCTTGGTGATAAGTTAGTTTCTTGGTCTTCCAAGAAACAAAACTCTGTTGCTCTATCAACAGCTGAGGCAGAATATGTTTCTATTGGAAATTGCTGTGCTCAAATTTTATGGATCAAACAACAGTTGAGTGATTATGGCTTATGTTTTGAAAAAGTACCAATCAAATGTGATAATACTAGTGCCATAAATCTAACAAAAAATCCGGTTCATCATTCGAGATCTAAACATATTGAAATTCGTCATCATTTCATTAGAGATCACGTTTCAAATGGTAATATTGAAGTTGAATTTGTGCCAACTGATATTCAATTTGCTGATATTTTTACTAAACCTTTGGATAAAACAAGATTTGAGTTTATTAGAAATGAAATTGGAGTGTGTAATCCATTTGCTTGAATGAAATTTTTTCTTGAGTCAGACAGTATGTCAGACGTTGATTGAAAATCTTTTCAGACAAAGTTTTAAAAAAAAAAAAAAGGAGGGAACCGTTTTCTCTTCCTGTTTCGAATTACCCAATAAAAACTTCATTGGTAACTGTCTTCATTTATATCTTCTCTCTCTCAATATCTTCGATTTTCTACTTCAAATCAATCTCCAAAAATCATCATTATGCCTCCACGAAAATCATCCAGAGTTGCTGCTGTCTTCTCTCGAGCAAGGTCTTCTTTAACTCCAATGGAGATATCAGACACTGATTCTTCACATTCTCCACAATCTGATGAACCCCAATCAGATGTTCCTAATCCAAACCCTAACCCTAGCAAATCCACTTCATCTCCTGTCTCTCTTGAACGAACCTCATCAGATCAATCTAAAGAAGAAACAGATTCCGTTCAAGAATCAGACGATGATGACTCCTCAAAGGTTGCTTCGTCAGATAGTTCGTCAGACGAACCTAGGGTTCCTGCAAAAAAGTAAAGAAATCTTCTTTATCTACTAAGAAGGGTTCTGGAGTGTCTCGAACTGCTGTGAGAGAAAATTCTAAAATAGGGGAATGTTATTTCATAGATATAAGCTTCTTTGTAGAAAGAGGGTTACACATTGATGAGTTTCTTGAGGAAATAAAATGCAAAAAATTGTGTACTCTCAAAACCTGTGATTATGGAGAAATTGTTCTAGAATTCTATAGAAATCTTAATCTGGAAAAGAAGAACAAATTGTGTTCTAGGGTTTGCGGTAAAGATGTCACTTTTACTCGCAAAGATTGATAAACTTCTTGGGATTAGATGATTGTGAGGACTCAGTTGAACTAGCATTACTTGGAAGACAACAGCTGTTCAACTTGTTGAATGATAATTTCGAAACAAAGGTTGAAAGAGATGTTTTTATTTTACAATTTCCACTGATTGTCAGATTACTGCATAAGATAGTTTGTTCATGTATTTTCCCGAAGCAAGGAAGTAGAACATCTATTTCGGTGGATGAAGCAAAAATAATTTTAGGAATGACCAAAAAGAAAAAAGTAGATGTTGCTGGGAAACTTCTGTGTCATGCTCTGACAAATGCAAAAAGCAAACCTTTTGGACATTTGATAATAAGTCTTCTGAAATGGAAGAAATTCAAGCTTCCAAAAAGGTCTGTCCATCGTTTTGAGCTAAAAAAGGTAGATGCACACACACTGCATCACATGGGAATCCATTTTCAAGAAAAAGTGTGGTTCTCCAATGATATGGCAGTGTATTTTGATCCTAGACACACTACAAGGGAGTTGCCATCTTGGATGAAGTTCAAAAGGGGATTTTGTTGATAATAGACCCAAAGCTGTTTCAGATGTTAGGTCAGACAAAAATGTTGGAAAATCTGACAAGAAAAGAAAAGGCACCTCAGGAAGTAAGGAAGAAGAAGAAAAGTGATCCACTGTCTGGTCTAAAAGGAGTAGAAATTAAAGAAGGACATCTCAAAGACATCAGACACTGAGTCTGATTCATCTGACACTCCTGTTCACCATCAGACAATAGATCCTGAGGCTTCCACTAGTAAGGATGTTGAGGCATTAATAAGATGGAAAATGATCTTGCAGCAATGAAGAGTTGCTCTCTCAACTTCTTTCCCAATCACCAACTCCACCTGCTGCATCTCAACAAATTCCTGTTGAGTCTGTCCAACCTAGTTCTCCTCAATCTCATGGTGAACCGACTCTTCCATCCTCTCCAAAAATGTCTGAGACTGAACCATTAGTTGAATCTTCTATATCTCCTACACCGGATATTTCTTAGACTCCACATGCTCCTACACCATGCCTGAGCATCATTCCTCACAGGCCCTTGGATTTATCAAAGATTATTGCTCAATATGCTCAATCTACACCATCTCAAAACTTTCAATCTCCTATTCAACCTGTACAAGATCCACCTCAACAACCTCCAAAAGAGGATCCTTCTTCTGCTTTAAAAAGGATTGTTGATTCTTATGTACCAACAGGAATTCCTCCTAAGGTGACTCATTCAAGAATTAAAAGAACTGCTGTCAAGCTTTGCGCAGTTTCTTCAAAGAAAAAATCTGGTTCAAAATCTACATCAAAAGATGCTGATAAGGATAAGCCTGCTAAGAAACATGAAGACTCTTAATGTTTTGTTTTAATTTTCGTTGATAAGTTTTTAGTTTTGTTAAACTGAATTTTTCTTTACTGCTCTTTGTATGTATTTGCACTTCAGTTTGTGGTTTTATTAATGCATATGATGTTTTCTTGTTATATTCTTAGCATCTGTTCAGGGGGAGTTTATTTGTTGATAACAAAAAGGGGGAGATGATGTTCTGATAATTTTTTTTTGGAATATTTTGATTTTTGGTTACATGGAATGTTTTAATTGAAATCACAAATTTTTTCAAAAGTTTTGTTATCATCAAAAAGGGGGAGAATGTTAGGTTCTCTTTATTTTATTTTGATGATAACTAAAGAAGAATAAAATATAATAAGATTTATTAAGTGTGCAGTATGCAGATTATCAAACAGTAAGTCAGACAATAAGGTTCTGATCTTTTAAACCTCAGACTCTAAGAAAATTCAAGGGTGAAATATTAATATATCAGACGAAGGTTAGATTTTCTGGTTCTTCATCAGACAGTATAAAGAACTGTCACATTCAGATCAGGTTTTCTAAATCAGATTTATTGGATTGATTTCTCGCATAAGTAATTGATTGAAGGCCTAACTCCTTTATTAGATATTAGAGAGTATATCTAATATGTTTCACAAGGAGGATTTAAATCTCATGAGGAATTTGAACTTTCAAGATGTTTAATTTTTTTTTTTTTTTACTGTTCATCTTCTTCAAGTAGCTTGCTGTTTCAGATGTACAGTGATTTCTTCTATCTTCTTCATATCACGTGAAGTGTATCAAGCTGAAGATTGTTGTTAAAACTTCTCTGGATAAGGTACATATCTAATTCTCGGACTTTGTGTGAAGGTTTGAATCAATTTCAAATCTGTTCTAAATTGGTAAGGATATGGATCTTTTCGTACTATGTGATATCCTTTTAGTTACAGCAAACAGCTCATCTTGTTGTTCAAGATTTTATTCCACAATATCAGGAAAATATTCCAGCAAAGCATCTTATGCGGATTTCTCTCCAGATTTGGTTTTCAAAATATGAGATAATCTCTATTCTATCCATCTCTCTCCTCGTAATCTTCTTTCCAACCAGAAGCTGTGTTTTTGAGGATATTACGGGATATCATTATAATCAGTTTTTCAAAATTGTTTTTGAATTTTAAAATCAGCTCCAACGGCAAATTGTGTTTTGTTTATATATATATATGTATAATGTTTCAGGAAAAACAAGAACAGAAGATACGAGATTGAAAAAACCCAGAATTACACGAGCTGAAATTTTACTTTCAATATTATACTTCTACTTCAATAGACGTTCCGTCAGACACTAGTCAAATACTAGTCAGACATTTTTGTGCAAAACTCCAAAACTTACTTTCTTCTGTGTTCTTGTGCTCAAATATTTAGAGTGTCTATTGTAACTCTTAATTGAAGATTCTCTACTCTTGTATTGAGTGTGTTGAGAGTAGTTGAGAGGATTACAAATAATCTTGTAGTCTGTGTTTAGCCAATAGATATAGGCTTGTGAGACAGAACAAGATTCGATTGGTGTTTGTAATCTCTTTTTGATTAATTGGATTAGTGGATCGACCCGGTTGGAAACCAGATCCCCAGCAGTGGAGCTGGAAGAGAGGACGTACTCGCAAGGAGGAACCTCTATAAATTTTTGGGCTCATTTAATTTTCTGCACTTTATTACTCTGCAATTTTTATTGGTTACAATTGTTTATATTGTTTTTCAAATCTTTTCTTATTAAGTTCTACAAAGCAATAATATTTATCTAAGTTATAATCTGAGTCTCTAAATTATTTGTTAAAAGAAGTTTCCAAAGATTTTAATTTGTTAAGTGTTTTCAAAATTTTTTAAAAGCAAACAATTCACCCCTCCCCTCTTGTTTGCATATCTGGGACCAACAACGGTAATGATTTTTGTGATAGAAATTTGGTCTCTAAAGCTTAGTTTTCTTATAATAATGTCAAGACTGGAAGACTAAAACTCTTTTAAAAGAATTTGTCTTCTCCATGGATTCAAATATGTTTCCACACTAGCTTTAATTTTATTCATGTGCCCTAATTTCATACATGAAATCATGGAATCTATGCATATATAAAATCATTGATTAGTCCAACAAGTCACCCATTTTGAGTATCTTTTACCACAACGATAGATGTTGATCAAGTTAAATGTCAATGGTAATAGTAGTGGTAGTGACTACTCGAGGCAAGCTCTATGTGAAGGCATTAAAAGAAATCTCACGTATCATCTCTCATAGCATGCATCCTAATGAAGTTTTGACAAAATAATTATCTTATGAAGTCACAAACTTAGTGTTCTCCTCATTCACTTGGAATTTTTCGACCACATCGAGGAAGGTGTTATGCTCTCTAAGGGGCATACCTAAGTTTCATTTTGTCAAGTGCATCTCCTTCATTAGTGAAGTCATTAATCAAGATATGAGTGGTTTTTTTTAATGTTGAATCATGTTTGATATGTGTAAAGGTCGAACTTATAGGATTTTGATGACACGTTAAAGGATATCACATGAAGAGACACAACAGAAGGAGAGTAAGTAAACTCAAATTCTGGTCACAAGTGTGACAAACAATAAGATAGAATGTCTTAATGCATTGTTGATATGTTCTTGCCCATTCCAATAATTTGATCTTTTATAGAGCGATGATTCTAGTAGAGTAGCGATACTTGTGCAATGCTTTGAATTTTCCAAATGCGGAAGAGGAGAGTTATATACATAGGATTTGACACCTGATCCAGGCTATTGAGTAAAGTTGAAATGAACAAACTAGATAGACCATTATTAAGAGTCCTTGGATCAATCTCCGCAATCAACAGTTTAGATTAGAGCTCCATATGCACTAAGCTTGGATGGTGTTGGCCAACTTGAGGCCAATCTTTAAAAGGTTTAGTAATTAATCAAGGGCATTTTTTTTAATAAGAAGTCTAAAGTCTTATATTGCTTTTTCTTAAGGCTTATCAAAGCAAAAATAAAAAAATAAAGAAAAAAGCCTAAATGAGCCATAAAAAAACTTTCTATAGGTCTACCTTTCATGCGAAGGACAATATAGGGTTTGTTTGGATTGTCCGTTTTTCATCTGTATCTGTATCTTTTTTAAAATGATATGTGTAAATATATCTGATTTACATCTAAAATTTATCTATATTTGTTCTATTTGATCTTTTGATGAGAACTGTCAACTTTTTTTTTTTTTATCTATATCTATTTCTTGATAAATAATTTGTTAGCAAAAAGTTTGAAAAAGTGTCTTTATCTATCGGAAAAAAAGCCAAAACGTATGGTTAAGAGTGGAAAAACCAATCTAGCAATTGTTAGAATACCAAACCAGATCAGCTCAGATACCCCTATTAGGCCTAGTTTCCTAAATCTCGTAACTAGGCCAGTGCACAAGTCCTTGACATTAAATAGTCCTAAAGGTTGATTTACCAAAACAATCCTCAACTTAAACATGCTACCACCAAAGGGCCGAGGAAGAAACCTACTCTCATACCTTTTCGATTTTCATTCCCTATAAAACCTTATAGCATAAAGTATTTTTGAGTATATAATTCACAATCTTCCATGTCTACGGGATTTATGAATGCCATGTTAATGCATTTCTTTGCTTCTCTTTTAGCCGTGAAGATGAAAATTAACGATACCAGAGTGATTTATTTAATGTGAATGAAGATTACAAATAACTTGATCAACATACTTAAGACATTGGTAAATTTGATTAAACGTTGATTAAATGTCAGACACAAACAGACGACGCTTCTAATACTTATTCAGCGTACATATATTATAAAATACATGTCACTATTTTATATTTATTCTTATTTATTTTTTTTCAGTTTATAAACTATGGATTATGAGTAGGAAATTCTGACTTTAATAAATGGATGCAGAGATAATACGCAGAAACATTTATCCAGTACAAATTTATACCTTGAAGTCCACTTTACGATAATGAATATATATTAATTTTTTAACAGGGTTTTGCAATTTAAAAAAAAAAAACGAAACATATAAAAATACAGATTTACAAGAAAAAAAATTTTCGAACTTTGAAGGAGATTAAAATTGGCATGGATGAAAATAATCACATATTCTCTACCCAATCAAAATATACATGCAGAAAAGACTCGATTTATCCCTTCAAACTTTTTATACATTTTATTATTACCAAGGCACGAATCGGTCCATAAGCAAGCACACAGTGGCCTCAGAGAGTGTACTCTCCGTTTGATGAGCTTGCCTTGTCTCCTTCACAACATTCTTCTTCCCTTCAACTTGTCCATCATTTTCCTCCCCTCTTTTGCCGCCCTTCAATTGCAACAGCCTTTTAAGCTGGACCTTTTCTGTAAGCTTTGTGACCTCACTCTCCCACATCTCAACTAATGCAGACATGTTTTGGAAATGTATGCTAATGATTATCCTTAAAGAAACAAGTTTTGGGATGGTATATGAAAATTTACTAGAAAATAAGACATGGGGTTGCGGGTATTTATAGGAAAAATTTTGGAAGTGAACTGAATGGTTTCGGTGATACCAATAAAACAGCGTTAGTTGATTGTTTTGGTCTAACCGAGGTGTTGGGTTTTGACCAATGGAGGGAATCTTTGTGCGGGCGCACGAGGTTATCCCATATGCGGATTGGGAGAAAAGACAAGTAGAGTGAAGTATATAATATAGGATATTCTATAGTAATGGTTATGCTTATGCATATCTTCGGTTGCTAGCCACTAATCGCTTTTGTTCACGTGGGAGTACCATTGTAGTTATGCTACCAGCAAAACTCGCACCAAGCCGCGTACAGACACTTCTAGGGAAGTCATGACCAGATAAATTAGTAAAAAATGACTTGTCACATCTATGACTTGTTACTAACCTACTACATAAGGTAGGTAAGTAATAAAATGATAAGTATGATAAGTTATGTTATGGTCCGAAAATAGTAGGTTAGTAACAAAATTATAGATATAGCATGTCATATTATAGTTCTAATATGGTAGGTCAGTAATAAAGTGGTAGATTAGTATGTCATATTATGGTCCCAATGTAATAGGTTAATAACGAATTGGTAAGTCATGTTATAGTTCTAATGTGGTAGGTCAGTGACAAAGTGATAAGTATGGTATGTCATGTTATAGATCTAATATGGTAACTCAATAACAAAATGATAGGTATTAAAAGAGACTTCCCTAGAAGTCTCTATACTTGACTGGATGCAACTAACTCTAGTTATACAACCATTGTTTTTATTTGTTAGGAATTCTTCTGAGAAATATCCTATGAAATGGTGGCTTTTTTTTTATGTTTCTTTTAATAACTAGGATGAGGAGAAATCGAATTTAACCTATCTTATTAAAAAAAAAAATTAATACCACTTGATTATAACAGCTTTTTTAAATAAAGATAATTTATTAATTTTAATAAACCAATAAGACAGTAGATTAATTTTTCTTTGTCCTATTGCATAATAGCGCATGTATGTATATTTCTCATTAATAATCATGCAATACATCTTTACGTGCTACCATATCCTTCTTAGCGGAATGTTTATTATGAAATAATGCTGTTGACCAAAAAAAAAAAAATTCATTATTTAATATTATTCTAAGAATATCATTTTGAAAGGAGGTGCATTGATGCATGGTCATATCCACATCTAATGCTCGAAACAAGTTGAGTTGATAAGGTGTAATGCCAACTTGAGCTACTCAAAACTTTTAAAATTTTAACTGATCTTCAACAATCAAACTAAACATTTTTGCTCAAATCTGACTTAAAATAGTACAACATAACTTAAAGTCAATTTGGTTAAACTTGTTAGGCTCTATCTATAAAATATACATATTTTCAATTCTAATTAATTTAATATTAATATCCAAATATAATTTCTATTCCATTAACATTTATACTCAACTCAAGTTCGATTACACTAACAAGTTAATGAAGTTAAACATTATGAAGTTTGAAATTAACTTGATAAACTACTCAAACAATCTGATTTTGAGCTCAACTCAAGTATTTTTGATGAAATCTGATTTCGAGCTCAACTCAAGTATTTTTTATAAAACTCAAATACTTTGTAAACTAATTTGATTTGCTATACACCTCTATCCATTTTAACCTATAATAAGGTCACCATTAAATATAGGTCTTATTGTAATGTTCATATACAATGGATGCTTTGAACTCTTTTAATCCCGATCAATTTCTATATTGTATTTGTGATTATAGTGGATTGTCCCTCCTTTTTTTCCTTTAATTATTTACCTTTAATCGAGGTTTTCACGTAAAATGTTCTATGCTTATCCCTTCTCCTCTATTTAATTTGTTGGTTTTTTTTTTTAATTATTTGACATCGATAGTTTCTACAGCATCCCAAAATAAATTGATATGGAAGTAAAGGTTGCATTCCAAAGTCTCGATTTTGTTTGATTGAGTCAAAGTCTTTCGTGCACCAGGTAAATTAAATTGATTTTTGTGCCTTCAACAAAGGTTGGCTTTCAAAAATATGATGATAATATATTTCTTGATACAAGCAAACAAGCTTTCTATTTGAATGTCCATCACAAGGTTTCCAAACATCGATGTTAATCTCTGACCCATTTATTTCATTGTGTTTCTTCAGATTCGATCGCACCATATTCTATTTCTTATCCAAATGGCATGTTCACTTTTCTAAATAAAATAATTGTGAATTGAAATTCCAATTCAAGTGAAAAACTATTATAATGTTCACTTAGGGTAAAAAGTAAACCTATTATTTATTAGAGTAAAAAGTAAAATATCTATAATGTCCGTTATATTTATTATGGAAAGAGGATAATTGCATAGGAGTTATTTTCAAGATAAGAGTATTTGCAATTCATGAGATAGAGACATAAATTATCATTCATTATTTTAAGTAATGGCAATTCATTATGAATTGTTATTCTACTTATTTTGACGAATTGATTTGTCATTATAAATGTCAAATTTGTCACATAATACCTATTGTGCAAATTCAGGTTGTCATTGTCTTGGACACAAGAAGCTTGTCGCACCAAGTATATTGTGACAAAAATGTTCTTAGTCATAATATAATGATGCTTATTGTGATGATGTCATTTTGTCTTGAAAAATGATACAGTGACAAAATAATTTGTTCTGATAATTTTTGTTTTCATAATAGGCATATCTTTTATCATTATAGAATGAGATATTGTGACTAAATAAGATGATTTATAATGACAAAAATTGAATTGTGACAAAAAAAAAATTGTCATTAAAGTAATAGTGACAAATTTCTTTTGTCATATGATTTATATTGACTAAAATCCATTTGTCATTATTTTTTTGTAGTGACAAAATTAATCCATCACCTATTTAGTAAGTGACAAATTTCTATATAAATTTTATGTTATAACAAATAGAATAATTTCATAAATATTTTGTCATTTCAATATTATTTGCCAAAATATTAACAATGAGAAACCATGTTTATCATAAAAGTATATATTATGACAAAATAATTTGGTGATGAAATTTTATATTCAACAAAATTAATTTTATCAAAATATATATTTTGTGACTTTATTTCTTTTTTCTCATTATTTTACTATTGAAAAAATATTTATGTTATTACTTTTAAGGTGTGATAACAATACAAAAAAATTCAACTTATGGTAGAGATTATTAATAAGTTGTCACAAAAAGTTTATTTTCTTTTCATTTATTCTATATTAAGTAAATCTCTAATTATGTATGAATAATTAAAACATCTATATAAGAAGAATTATAATTATCTAATTTAATATATTATATTACCTAATAAACCAAAATGCATAAATTATAAAGTTAGCAATATCTCATAAGAACATGTGAAATTAAAACTTCGTCCATTATGACTTCAAGAAAACACAAGATTGTTATTTTTTTCTATGACTGTATGTGCTCTTACACCCATTACCATGAACTCAACAAATGCACCAAAAAAAAAAAAAAAAAAACACTATATTAAACTTTTCAATCTTCTTTGCTCGTAAATTTCATCAACTTGCATGATATCTCTCAAAAATCATCTTTCCCAAACTTCATATAAGACCAAATACATTAGTAAAAGTAAAGCAATATTACATTGTAGTTTTTACAATGGAGTAAATCGTAGTTTTAAGGGATCCAAATAGTACCAACAAAAATTTTCTTAGAACAAGTCTCACTATGGTGAATGTAGAGCATGATAACAATTGTTAAAGGAGAAGCATCAAGCCAACAAAACACATCTCAAGTTTCTATATAGGGTAGGATTTATAAAGGTCTATCCTTAGCTGAGCTGAGTGAGTAAGATGGCTAGCAAACAAACCATCTTCGAGCCTATGGTGAAGGTCTTCTCAATTCTATGGTTGTATTTTAGATTGATGGTGGAGGTTTGCCCATGGACAATTAAGTTAGCCCATACTCTAAATGGTTTGGGCTAGCTTAAGGAGTCCTAAGCTATTTGTCCATCCACACCTATAATGGTTAAGGATGCAACCGAAGTAGGTTTAGGATAGGTTTTAAAAAATTTGAACCTATCTTGATATCTTGTAGGGTCTTTTGAGAACCATCTCAAACCTAACTAGGTGTTTCTTTCCACAAACTTAAAACATGATCGATAGACAATATAAGGTACTCGAACCTTAATTCAAATGAATTTTATGCCTGACCTAAAACCCTATAAAATTAATATTTGTCATAAAATCTTTTTGTTAGTGTGTTCAAGTTTCCAAAAAAGTTTTATGCCCAGCTCAAAACCCTATTGGGTTTTACATAAGTTCCTAGAACTCATCCCAAACTCTATAAGGCATTTATCGACTTAAGTAAATCGAGTACTTTATAAAACCTGCCCGGCTACACCCCTCATAAAGTTCAAGTTGAATTGATTATTGATACTCAATTAGAACTCACACCAAGTTCATTAGGTTGAACATAATAATGGAGACACATTTTTATTTTCTCATATAAATATGCATCTTAGAAATTTTAATTAAATTATAATAGTAGAATATAATAGTGATTCAAATACAAAAATTAAATGCAATGACATTATAAAATTTAAAATATCAATTAATTATTAAATTAAACTACACACAAACATTGATAATACAATAAAAATGCATAAATAATGTAAAAATGCTTAAAAATGATTGTATAACTATAGTAGTACCTCAAAATGTGTTTGTTAAATCAAACAAAAAATTTATAGATCATATTATCTATATTAGTTTGATTTTTGCTATCTTTTCTTAAGTATTTAAATTGCCTAGTGGATATATTAATATTTCACATAATTTAGGATTCCTAATTTTAAAATACATCATCTAGTTTTTTCTTCAGTATTATATTCTTAAACTTGATCTACTATTTACACTAAAAATGCTACTTCTGTATATAGTATGATTTATAGTTGTTGTCATCAATAATATATTTCGGTTCTCATTAATGTCATTTCTCGTAAATAAATCAAAATTTAAATCATTGATATATGATGCCATAATTGTAATTAATAATATATTGCAATTCTCAATTCTCATTTCCAGTACGTCCTAGTTTTTTTTTTTTTCTAACATTAATTTCTATCAATAATGTAAATATTGAGTTGAATGCCTTTTAGGACCTTGTAAATATTTAGTTTCATTTAAATTCCTAAAACCTTTCTTATTGTTTTGTCAATGAAATATTCTAATCAATCATTTGCTCATGCAAATATAGATATATAGTAATTAATATATTAAGTATTTCAATGGTGTGATCATGAGTCATTAAATACTCGAAGGGATTGGTTCTGCTAAAACACATGAGGGGACCATAGAATTTTCTATTACTTTAATTAGTATTTAAAAATTATTACTTCAATTGCCCTTTAAATTAAAAACAAATTTCTTTTTCAAAATTAATTAAGTGTCTTTTTTTTTTAATTTCCTCCCTTTGTTAGTTTATGAATTGTGGCAATTGCATTTATCTCCAAGTGAAAAAAGTGTGACTTTTAGCTTATATTTAACTCTTATTTATTCTTGTACTCATATTCATGTTCCTCATATACTTTTATACATATAAATTAGTAGGATTTTAATTTTTATTACGAGCAATATCATATGATATATCATACTTATATTAAAATATATATATATATATATGATTGTGAAGAATTTTACAACTTAATTACTAAAATAAAATAATTTATATGGCTGCAAATTTTGAACATTTTAAAATTGATTATTAAAATCAAATTTTAAAATAGTTTTAAAGTTATTTATTATAATTAGCACATGTATTGTAAGCGTGTGTTCTACTAGTACATATATATTCTCTTAACAATGTCAAAACACTTTGCTCATAATTAGTGTTTTTTTTTTTTTTTTTGTTAATAATCATACATAATAACTATATATTTTGGATAAGCTTAGAAAAAAAAATCCAATGAAATATTATTGGTTTGTTTCACTGAATTTATATATAATATTAAACAACATATATATATATATATATATATAAGATAGATCTTATGTTGAGTTGAAAAATCATCTATTCCTTAGTAAATAGAAGACATAGATATAAATATCTATGATATTGAAGATATGGATAGATAAATATCAATAAATATAATTATACATAAAACATTGATAAATTTCATCATAGATTTAGATTGTGGAGTGATTATCTATACACACTAATGGATATCTCATTTTTATGGTAGCGCTCTTGTACTAAGAAGCACTTTCTCACTCTGATCTTTATGCTCCACATTTGACATTGTATAAGGCGTTGATACAAGTAATTATATTTAAAAATAAAAATTTTAATATAATTTTTTTCATAATGGGGGAAATATGTTAGACATTTTTAAGCATTACATATGGTAGCGTTTGATCTCTTCCATAATTTATTTTGAATAATTAATTATTTTGGCTAGCATATCTAGTACCAAAAAAAAAATTTGTAGTGTAATTTCTTTTTGTCAAAATTTTAGTTATGAAAAAAAATAGTCACAAGATTAGAATTTTTTAGTGTTAAAAACTCATGTATGATATAAATAAGTGTCACATACATTTCCATTTTGATGAATTAGATACATTATTTTCATCATTATTAATTTATCATAATTGGTTAAAGGGTTTTTAAGGTGACAAACTTAATGTCATCATGATATTATTTTGTCAATGATAATTGTAGAAGTACATAAATATAGCAATAGATATAAATTGTTACTATGGTTAAAATAATATTGCTTCTAATGAAAAATTTATTTGTGATAGTAAATAGTATTATATGAAAAAATGATTGTAAAAATATCATATATAGTTACATGTAGTGACAACAAAACTTAGTGACGAAATATTTTATCACAATATGTCTTTTACATTGGTGCCAAAAATTTAGTAGAAAAATTTTATGATGATAGACTATGATAAAATCCTTTTTATCACTAAATTTTCATTAGATTAATATGTTTGACAAATATTTTGACAAGTGCCTTTTTTTTTTTTGTCACCAGTTTGCTCTTTTATTAGGTTTAAAATGACAAGTTCTCATTTTGTCACAATTAGAATACTATTTGTGAATAGTTCTAACTGTGAAAATATTTTTGTCACAATATAGCAAATTTCTTGTAGTGATTTCAAGTGATCACCGTAATATTAGCTTCACAAAGAATGTGAAAATAATGAATAGACATTCATGTCAAGTGAATGGACTATAAGGGTGGCACTAGTGCAAGGGAAAGTGGATTCTTGGCATTTAAGCCCATGGCGAAGCTTATGGAGAAAGAATTGATAGCGCGTTTAGGGGAGTATTACCAATATGAAGCTTTTGTTAGAGGACCAAGTTAAATTTAAGGTAAAGATTGTTATGTATGATCCATGCTTAGTTTGACGGATATATATTATAATATTAGGTAATGGTAAAACTTTTCTTAAACTAGGAGATGAATCTAATGAAATTTATGTGTTTAAAGTGAAGCATGGGATGGATCTAATGGATTAAAATGGTGGTTTGGATTACCAAACTGAATAAAAACTTATTAAATCGATTGCTTTTAAATAGAGATGAGTTGGTACAGGATGAGTAAGTATGCAGTTTCATTCGTACTCATCCTCATATGGTACATGATACTTATTAAGAGATGTAATTTTTATATTTAATGAATGACACATATTTACTTCTAGAAGTGACAGCTATATATTACTTTAGTCCTTTGTATATAAGAGTTAGTTACTTGTAACTAATTAGACATAATAAATAGCACATTCTCAATTCAACATTTTTTCTTTGTTTTTGGTTAACTCTCTTTCTCTCTTTCAAGTAAGTTCTTCTTTCATATCTTTTTCCTAATGGTATCAGAGCCTAGGGTTTTTGTTTAAGTTTCTTCTTTTGTTTATTGCATGCGTTGAATGGAAGTTGGAGAAGCATTGAGTACTATTGATAACATGATGAATTCTAATAATGATCGTATTAGTAATGATCCATATTTTCTCTTTGATAGTGATAGTCCTGGATTGTCTCTTACAAATGTGACATTCAATGGTTCCAATTTCTTGAATTGGAGTAGGTCAATCAAATTAGCTTGGCTACCTAAGCAAAATTAGGCTACATTGATGGAACTTATTCTAACTTAATTTTTTATCTAACTAACAAACAATCATGGTTAAGAGTAGATTCAATGGTTAGATGTTAGTTGCCTAATTATATGAGTAAGGATTTAGCCAAAGGTTTTGTTTATGCTTATTTAGCTAAAGAACTTTGGACTGACATTTGTGATCGCTTTGGCTTATTGAATTATGCCTTATTTTTTCAATTACAAAGTGAGATGACCAATTCTCTACAGGGAAACTTGAATGTTACAGCTTATTTTAATAAGCTTAAGCGATTGCAGGATGCATTGCATGATTTGTGTGGTTTTTCTATTTATTCATGTGGAGCAATTGAAAATAGTAATTGTTCTTTGGTGCAAAAAAAAAAAAAGAAATTATATTGATAGTTGAAATAAATTAGTCGAATTTTTTATTAGAGTAAGTGACATATAGGAAGAAACTAGGAATCAGATTTTGTCTATGGAGCCTATACTAATAGTAAACAAGGCATACTATTTGGTCTATCAGATTGAGAAGCAAATGGAGGTGACTTCCACTTCTTTGATGTCATAAAATAATTTTTCTTTTGTTGTGTGTAATCAAAGAAGACAAAACTTTAATGATCAAAGGATAGAAAGAACAAATTTGGTAGAGTTGCTTGTAGTCATTGCAAAAGAAATAGATATAGTGCTAAAAATTGCTTTGAGATTGTTGGTCTTCTTGAGTAGTATAAACAAAGTTAGTCTAAGCATGAATCAAAGCTTGCTGCACATGTTGAGCACAAGGTGATTGCTAATAATCCTTTGACAGAATTAGTTCCTTCAACTAGCAATACTTCTTTTAGTGCAGATCAAGATTTTATGCATAAAAATTGTGAAGAAGTGGTAAAAATGTTGAAGGATAAGCAAAGATCCAAAGATGCACATGCTTCTTTCATGGCTTGTTCAAGTATATCTTCGTGTTTTGCTTCTTATAATGAAGACAGTTCCTGGATAGTGGATACAGATGCAACAAATCATACTACACCACATATTCATTACTTATTTAACATACAAACACTTCATAAACTAGTTCTTATAAAAATGCTAGATGGAAGCATTAAATTGGTTGAACACATAGGCTATTTGACCTTAAATAAACACATTTGCTAGCAACTTTTGCATGATTTAACTTATAGTCTTATTTTTGTGTGCAAACTTTTACATGATCACCATTTGACAATAACTTTCATAACTGGTAATTGTCTTTTTTAGGACCCGATTTCTAAAGAAGTGTTCCTTGAAACTAGCTCTCAAGGTGTTCTTTATGTACTTCATACTTTAAAGTATATAACTGGTTTTGTTAATTGTAATAAGTTTAATACTTTGGAGTATTTGACTCTTTTTCACAATAGAGTAGGACATTTGTCAGTTTTCAAGATGAAACATTTACCTTGGTTGGGGTGTTAGGTTAAAACCATTTTTAAAGAACACAAAGTTAAAGAAGTAAGTTCATTTCAACTAAAGCAATTACGAACATCAAGTAAGTAGACCTACCAAAGTAGCATAGAAAATATTAGATTATATTCTAAGGGATTGTTGACATCTACTGTGCTCACTAATCATCTATTATTTACCCAAAAAAATTTAAAAGACCATAATGAAAATAGAAGTTATGCTAGGGTCAAAAGATACACACATGTTTTCAGGGAAAATTTTAAGATAAATTTGTAGAATGTAAGATGAAAACTTAGGATTTGCTTTACCAATTCCTTATCATGTGATTTCTTGACAAACTCATAGAGTTTCTCATTGGTATATTTGCATTGTCGAATTCAATGGGGCAAGTTAGAGCCCTTCTCAAGGTCAATAGCTCTAAATCTATATTAGACCACTGGAATCTCTTTACAAGTTATCAGTAATCTAGATCCGCATAAAGCTTAAGAATCCTTTGTTTTAAAACCAACCTAATGAATTCTAAAAACAAGTGATAGAAAGTTTCACCATCCCTCTCTCAAGGCGATTATGAAAACTCCATTAGTAGCCCAGATCTAGTCAAAAAAATAATTTTTCAATCTATTCAATTGAAATCAAACATGAATCTAAAAGGTACATTACTCATTTAGGCCTATGAATATAAATTCAAGCTATTAATTATAAAAACCTAATCAATGTTTACTTGAAAACACATATGAAATCACATGAATCAAGATTTGGATTCACAAACTCTAAGTTTTAGGAGATCATTTCCCTATTGATATAAACATTAAGCTCAAATTCTGAAGAAATAATATAGAATTAAAGATAGACATTACAAATTAAGTTCAAAATCTTGCGAAAACAAGCAATAGGTTAAAATGATTTTATCTAGAAAACTTTGAGATTTCTTAGCAAGAAGAAATAATATTTTTGCCCAAGAATTCTCTCTCTATACTCATTAGAAATTTGTACATATGGTATAGAATTATAATTGGTACATATCGCATGCCTTTACATGTTTATTTATAGGACCAGACAAAAAAATCATGACAATTTTATTCACTGACATGGCGGATTCTTTATAACAGAATTTGTCCTCTATTTTATGCGTGCGCGTCTAGATTGCCAGCTCATAGGGTCACTTTTCATGTGGTAGGTCGAGTGCTCGAATATTGCTTAAAAGTCAAGGCTCGACCTAAGCAACAACATTTTACTAAAAAGGCTTTTTATCTAGATTCAACCAAAGGGTAAATCGAGATTATCGAGGGCTCGAAGGTAACACTCGATTCCAATTGTGCTTTTCCAACTGAAGGTGTGATTTTTTTCTAGCTTTGGCCGTGGGGTAGATCAAGGGCTCGATATTGTGGTATGACAGAAGCTGTTTCATATAGTTCAAGACTCGATCACCTCAAAACAAAATGTCGATGGCTCGATGTAGGGCGCGATAGACCATTTTGCTCGTTTTGCCTTGCTATTTTAGCCTCAACACACTTTTGAAGAGCTTGATAGAAATCTATCTTTGAACTTTGCTATTATTTTGCTCCAAATCTAATCCAAAATACTTAAATTCTTCTTCTTTTAATTCTAAGAGCTGAAAAAAGAAACATCTAAACAATAAAAGCACAAGATTAATAGGAATTTATTCAAAAATGTGTCCAATTAAGCCTAAATTCCTATAAATAGATTTGAGTAAAATAGACTTATCAAATACTTCCGCACTTAAGCCTTTGCTTGTCATCAATCAAACATCAACTCAGTACATGCAAGTAAGGCTTTTTCAAATAAGAAAAATAAATCAGGCATGGAAATTTGACCATGCCAATTTAAGCTTAAATCACCTTAGTACTTTAGATATTTCTATCAATTTATACTAAAATGTGCTAAAGTTACTTATGCTAAAATCATAGAACTTATCTAAGTAGATAAGCTTTTACCCTTATTGTTTAATAAAGAATTCTAAAGCAAAAATTACTTAAAAGATCAAACAAAGTAAGAGGAACTCAATCTACTTTATCCCCTTATACATATAGGTATGTAGTTCCTTAATTATATCTCAAAGCATCATAATAAAAAATGAAGGCATATACATCAGTTCATCTCATGAATTTCTTTCCTTATTTATGGTTTTCATTTCATTCTTATTATTTATTTATGTCCTTCAAAACTTCAGAGAGGAAGGTTTTTGCCTTCTTCTTTACATTTTCCTTTGGAAAGGTTTTTTCCCTATCTTTTTGCTTTTTTTTTTCATTGGTTATTTAAAATTGAAAGGGGGGTCAAAAAATTGCTCTTCTGAAGGACCAACCCCTACCCATTTCAACCCTAAGTGCATGGTTGTTTCTTTTTTCTTTTTTATTTTTTGATAGGATTAAGCAAAAGGAAAAATCATCAAGTTATAATCATCATTTGAACCTTACATCAAAGATTAGAGAGCTCTCAAAATGACTAAATTGAAAAATATACAGATCATTTAAGCTTTTACAAATTGATTAACCTTATTGGGGACCTTAAGCTAATTCTAGCTTTAGATTTATGGATTAAATAACAAGTAAAACTACTCAACATAGATATTTGTAAAATGATTTACACAAAGTAAAATTAACTCAATCTTATGGTGATTTTTATTAATTGCTTTATTGAGTTGATTGGTGATTTTGTTTCAAAGTTTTTAATTTTTTTTATCAAATTTTAGCCATTTAATTAATTTCCTACAATTTGAGTAGAAAATGATCATTTAGAACATATTACTCTATTTAATAGAACTTTAATTTCAACCTAATCCAATCTTGTTAATTTCCTTTCCCCCACACTTAATGTGAACATTGTCCTTAATGTTTTAAAAACATGACTAAACAAACAGGGGATAAACACAGATAGAATCAGAGCAAGATTTTCAAAATTAGAAGTTTTTAGAAAACTTCTTTGTGTATAGTCGAGGGTTTGATGTTTATGTAGCCACGTGCTTGATTGTCTTCTTGATTCTATTTTAAGACTAAGATAAAACATGGTAAAACATTAGTAAAAACCAATGGCTTCATCAGAGCTGTGGTTGAATTTTGGACAAATATTTCTAAGCTAACCACTTTGATATAATAGAACTAAACTTGATTCTACACAACAATCAATTTTACTTTGCCACAAAGAATAACGTTTATTTATTTAGGAACAAAGAAAAAAAGAGTAATGAATACAAAGAATATTGAACTAAGGTCATGAAAGAATAAAGAATATTAAAGAATGTAAAGAAATGAGAAAAGAATGAAACAAAAATTTTTTTACAGTAAACAATCTAAATTCTACAAAATTTAAATAAATGAAGCATAAAATTTAAGAAAGGAGTCAAGAGGTTTATTACTCCTCTCCTAGCCCGTATCTCTAACTCCTGCTAAATTCATTTCCCCTTCCTCTTCCAGCTCTAGTGTCACACTCTGCCCTCGCAGGCGACGGCGATGTGATGCCAGGGTAGGCAAACCCACCACTGGCCCCCTAGTGGTAATGGCCGGCACCACCATTGCATCATGGTGACCCCAATCAACGCATGCCCCGTAGAGTACCACAGGCACTATAGGTATTGTTACCATCAGGATGGATTGACCCCAGTCTGCAGCCTCTAGGGATCGAACCCAAGACCTGAGGCTTTTGCCTGCCCTTTCGGCCAGCTCAACTTCCTCATCAAGTTGTTGTTGGAGCTTTTGGGAAAAAAGAAATTCATTCTTCTCTTATTTAGTAATGCCCCTTTCTCCTCCTTCATTCTCTTCATTAGGGCTTCTTTCAAGGAAGTTGTCATCAAACTGTTCATCCTCTACAGAAGTGCACTCTATCGCCTATTATTCAGGTATGCCTGTTTAGGTGTCATTAGCCTTTGGCTGAGATGGCTAATTAAGCTTTGCTTTCTTTATTTCTCTAGCCTTTTTAGTTACTTCGCTTCTTCTAACTTCTGCCTTCTCTAAAGGAGTTTCCAATTCTAAGCCATGGCAATATTAGCCTGCATTTGCTTCAGTCTATCTACCCTTTTAGTGGCTTCGACCATTGTTTTCATTGTTTACTCTCGTGCTCTTTTTCTCCGCAACATTTCATCCAGCATCATTTAAAAGGCTGTTGAGCATTCCTCCATTTCCTTTCTCTACTTATCAACCCAATGGGGTTCATTAGGAGCTTCATTAGTGGCTTCCTTAAAATCAACTTGGATTGGTTGATCATGTTCTACTACTGCCATCTCAAGAGTCACTGGAGTTGATTCTTGATCACACTCTTCCTCTTGAATTTTGAGTTTTCTCCTGTCAAAGGGCTTCTTCCTTGCACAAATTTTTCTCCTTCTAAATTTCCTTTGAATACGAGCAGGGGGAGGGGAGGAATAAGTCTGTCCTCCTGAGCTGCTGTTGTTGCTTCTTGGACAATTTGGGCAATATCAGTAGATATTAATTCAACAATCTCTTCTTGTTCTTCTTGGGATTTCCCTCTCCTTACATCTTCTTCCTCCTACATTTTTTAATAAGGTTTGGGCTAGACGAGCATGCCTTCTTTCTTGATTTCTTCCATTAATTTCTTCTTTTAAGCTTCTTAGCCGCTCTTCACTATCCTTTATCAAACATCTGCATTCACCCTTTTCTTCATAGCTTTGCTTTGGTTTAAATGTGCCACATTTAGGCCAATGCCACCAAGGACTATGGCATTGCCCTCCTCTTCTTTTTTAAGTGGAAGAATAGCTTCATTGTCCTCACTAAGGTAGTAAACAAGCGACTTAACTATTTATTCAAAGATGGGTGATTTTATGTTTGGGGTTAAGTGTATATGGGAGAGGGAAAATGTGTATGTATAGGTGATGTGTGTGGGGATGATATGTGTGTAGGATGAGGGGTGAGGATGGTGGAGGTAGCCTGTCATTATTGTCATCATTATCGTCGTCATCATCATCATGATTTGACTCAGTTAAGGCAGGTTAAGAAGATAGGGATTTAGATTGCTTGGGTTGTTGCAAGGAGTATGAGTAAGCAAGTCTACCAATGTCTTCATTATGTGCTTCAAATCACTCATATCCTCATGGTACTTCTTCTCAAAGTCAGCCAACTTCTTTTTCATATCCTTCACTGCAACTTCTTAACTTGTTAAAGCTGGATACTAATGGTTGTTGGGTTTCCATAGGGTTTTAAAATTATAAAGATCAAATCTTTCGTAACGGAAATAAAAAAAAAAAAAACCTAACCCAATATCCATGTGTATTGATTAGATTAAAACAAAACAAATAGTTTGATTTTGTACCTTTAAAAGCTTGAAACTTGAAATCAATTTGTAGATCGGTTCTTTAAGTATCACAAATTTGCAATACCCTCTAAGGTATCCACACAAACGAATACTCCTTCAAAAAGATCCTACACGTGCTAGCGTGATCTAGAATACTTCTAGATAATATTGGAATTTTCATACACGACTCTTCGTGTTTCTCTCTTTTTAGGGTTTACAGATTTTCTCTGCTTGTCTAATGTCTATAGACAAGTTGTTAACCCTAGAGAGATCTCTTTATGTGCCTTTTATACTAATGTCATTCTCACATGAGTAATGACATTAGTGCCCCTTAATCTAATTAGGGACATTATATCTTAAAATATAATTCTTGCACATAACAACATAATAATTTATTATTACTCTCAATAATAATAAATTATTATTCCTACAAGACATTAAATTTAGTCCATGATCCTTTAATTTATTATTATTCCCACAAGACATTAAATTTAGTCCATGATCCTTTTGACTCGTTCTTTAGTGTGTGACCCTATAGGTTGACTTAATGTTAGCAGTTGACCTAAAACAATTTTAGTTAACAAAATATAAGTGGCCTCTAGCAAGATATTATGTTTACCCAAATTAAGTGAAGATCAGTGATCCGATTTTTACCTAATCCATAACTTATGTCATTATCCTTTTGTCACATGATATCTAGATTGAACATAAGGCATGGATAGTGTCATCCTTATATCGTTTAATCTTATCATTTCTCGATTTCTAAGTGAATTGATAAAAACAAATGAAATTGATCACACTATCAATTCATTTGTGCACGGCCATGCATTTCTCAATGTCACTTATCGAGGGGCCTAGAGATATCTCTCTCATAACGAGAGGGATAAATCCCATCTTAATCGCTCAACTTCCTCTACATGATTTACATTATGCCCAATCTCAACCTTTATAATTATCCGGTTAAAGACAACATTTGATTGAGTTGAAACTTAATATTCCTCATGTTGGAATCCATAGTGATTTCAGGTCTGAGGATACGATGACATTTTATTTTGAGAATCACTTATGACACTAATCCATGTAGTGATCTCAAAGCGGGTCCGTCCAGTATATAGTTCTCCAACATGTACCTATGAGTTTGATTTGTATCTCATACAAATAAACATCCCATGATTATCAATCAAACCTCATAATAGATTTAATTCATTATTGTTCCCACAATAATGAGCATATAGGGACATTTAGAATAATTAAATTATTCACGGATCCTATTATAAAGTGAACATGCAAACAATATAATAGAAATGTTTATGAATGAAAGTATCCAGTAATTGGCCTAGGTACTTCTTCTCAAAGTTATGTGCTTCAAATCACTCATATTCTCATGGTACTTCTTCTCAAAGTCAGCCAACTTCTTTTTCATATCCTTCACTTCAACTTCTAACTTGTTAAAGCTGGATACTAATGGTTATGATGGAGCTATGGGTTCGTTAAGCACATCAAGGTGCTCTATCTCTTGCTCTATAGTAGGTTCTTGAGCAATAGCCTATGGTACTTGCTCATCTATGGTGGCCTCATGTTCAGTTATGGGCATTCCCCTTGCTGCTGGTACAGCAACAGTTTGAGTTCCAACATCATTTAAATGCCAATCTCTAAAGGATCTCCTATGGAGCTTTCTGAACTTACAAGCCAAATTTGTGGGCCCTTGTGTTGGCCACAACTGCAAGTTCTTCAAAATCCTGGTGATAAGTCCACCTAGGAAAATTCCTTTACCGTAGAGGCTGGCTTAAGATCTTATCTTCCAAGCCACTTATAAGCTAACATTCATCTTTCTTCTACTCATCATGCTAATGAGAGGGTACAGCTTTGCCTTTGCAATGGTTGCTACTCCTTCTAGCTTAGAGAATATGCTCTTGGTAAGTAATTAGTGCAACATCCTAGCACTAGAGCTCTTAAAGTTTGAGGCAGTAGTCTTAGAGGGTCTAAGTGTGCCCTCAGTCTTTTTAGCTACGAATAGCTTCCATTCTTCCTTTGATACTGATACCAAAAGCTTCTTAAATTCTTTATCTTTCAAAGTCTCCTAATCGTCATAGAGACTCATGGCAGCTATAAACTACCTTATGTTGAACGTCCTGTACTCTTTAAATGCATAAAATTCGATCGAGTCATCGATGAGGGCACTTGGATTCTTGTTCTAAAGCTAGGCATAAAGGCTATGGTTACTTCACCATAAGCTTCCTCCTTGATCACTATTTCTTAAGCAAGATCTTCGACATACCTCCTAAAATTTACTTCCATCCCATAATACCTCAGCACTTCCTAACTCAAAATAGCAGTCTCAACAATCTTCTTTTTAACCAAATACAATTTAAACTTTTCCCTATCTTCATTATTTAATCCTACTTAAATCTATGGTTGGGTACTTACTTGTATAGTAAGCATAAATTAATATCTAGCCTTTTTAGATTGTTTTTGGGTTTGAGGTTGAGATCTTTTGGGTGCCATTTTTGCACAAAAAAAAAAAATCATAAATTCTATGTTTTAGTTTCATTATAAATGAATGAAAGCTGCCCCAATTTATAAACTTAAAACAGAACTATTATATTGACTCAGGGCATAACTATCCTTTTCTTGAGGAATTTTGAACTGATTTTAACTAGATTCCTACTCTCTAAATTCATTGCTCTAATTTTAAGAACAAAATTACCCTTTTTAAGAAAGTCAAAACAAACTAATTACATACAGAGCTTCAAATGAAGCTCGAGGGTTACAACAAAGTTTGTAACAGATTGCTCAACAACCTTAAGATTTCAACCTATTAAAATATAAAACAGATCTACTAATTTTTTCCTATCATCAAGTAGGTTACTTTCTATTGGAAATAACAAATAGCTGAAATGTGTAAAAAATGAAACCCCAGAATACGCAAATTGACCTAATCATTTAAGCTTAGGTAAAATAGTAAAGATAAAGTAGAAGTAAAGAAATATGCTTACCTTAATAGTTTGATGCACGAAATATTGAAAAGGGGTGATTTTTAGTGAATTTGAAAATGCAAATATGTCAAGGGTAGCGAGAGCATTTATTAGGTTCATTAAAAATTCGAATGTAGTAATGAATGAGAGAGAAACAACAATATTTATTCTTTTATATTAAAACATGTCACAAGTCAAATTTTAGACTTGAAATTTAGGTCGTGGTGTTATTTATTAACAAAAGAATAAAAAAAAATAAAGAATTGAGACTTTAATTCAAGTTGTGGCTTATTAAAAGAATAAAGGATTAACACAATGAGCCTAAATTCATGCCTTTATTTAAAAACTACAAAAAGAATAAAGAATTAAAATCATCGCGGCCTAAAGTCAAGGGCTCGACTGAAACTGTGGATAAAACTTATTCATGTTGTGGTCTTAGCTTGAAGCTAAATTTATCAGGTGGATCTCTTGAAAAAGACTTCAAACATTTTTTTTTCAAATGAAAATTGATCCACAGGCTCATTCATATCCCTATTATTCATCCATTCAAACACTTAAAAAAAAAACAATATTCATATACTTGAAAAGCATCATTTAAAGATCATTCATAACATCGAATTAGGTTTTAGTAGAACCTGAATAAAGTTTTTACAAGCCATAAAACATAAACAAACAAACATAAATTCTTCCTCTGGACAACACACATTCTTCTCAAACATTCAACATCAAAATTCTAAGGTCTTTAGAAAGAAAAACAGACATCTAACAACTTTTTTTGCAACTAAAAAGAAAGGTAGGATAAATCATCCTAGGAGTCTTTCTTTTTCCTCAGTTCTTGTTTTGTTCCCTTAGATTGGCTTCTGTAATGGAAGGTAATGATCCTTGAGGTCTTTTCAAGATGAGTTTTGAAATTTGCCCTAATTGGGTCTTCAGGTTATGAATTGCAGCTGATTGGTTTCTCAAAAAAAGTATCAATGGTTTGCTGCTTAGCTTTACATGCTTTGATAAATTGAGGAATCAATTCCTCCAAAGAAATTTCACTAACCTAGGGGACACTGGACCTTTGACTATGCTATTTCTAAAAGTTTGGTAGGTTCAAGCTAGATTGTTGGAAATTGTTGTTACTCTATCTAAAGTTTGGATGGTTCCTTCAGCTGGGGCTGTGAGTGCTATTGTAAGGTCATTCTTTTGTTTATTGAAATTACTCACATACTTCACATTGTCATAAGTCAGACCCTCCACATTCTATTCGAAACTACCATCTATTATATTTACTTGGCCAGTACCAATGGTCATACTATCCATCTTCCTACTCAAGGCTTCTATCTTAGAGGTCAAGATGGTTACCACATCAAGCTCAAAAATTCCTCCACTCTTCTCTTTCTTAGCTCTCACAAAAGATCATTGATAACGATTATTGGCCATATTCTCAAAAAGGTTCAAACATTATTCAGGGGATTTATTATTTAGGCTCCCTCCTGCTGTTACATCTATAAGTTGCCTAGTGCTATAATTTAGCTCATTATAAAAAGTTTGGAAATGGGTCTACTCAGAAAAGTCCATGGTGTAGACATCGTCCTGGCGAGTCCTTCACCTCTCAAAGGATTCATACAAAGTCTTAGAGTCTAGTTAGTGGAAGGAAGCTATATCTGCTCTAAGCTTGATTGTCCTGGATGGGGGAAAGTACTTCCTTATAAATTGCACAACCATCTATTGCCAAGATGTTATGGACTACTTAAGCAAGCTATCTGACCACTTTTTTGCATTACCCCTCAAAGAAAACGGAAACAATCTCAGTCTAATCTCATCATCAAAGTCTCAATCTAATTGCATCATCAAAGTCTCAGTCTAATTGCATCATAAAGGCATCATTTATTTTGATTGTATTACAAATCTCCAAAAACTATTGTGAATTGGTATTAGGGTCCTCATCCTATAGTCCCTCAAACTGAACATATTATTGCACCATCTAGATAACACGTGGTTTTATCTTAAAGTTTTAGCAACAACTCTGGGCCTAACTATGCTAGTATTAGCCCCGTCCAAAGTAAGTCTGCAAAACTCTAACATAGTTCTGGGCTACTTTATTCTCACAGGATCAATTTCCTATTATACCTCCCCTCTACCATTTTCATGGTCTATCCTAGCAGCTATATTTTCTAGAATTAGTCCTCACTCTTCTCTAGCTATTCTTTTGTTAATTCATCCTATTCGTTGTGGCTTTGGAGTGAAGGGAAATAAGGGGTGAGATTGGCTCCTAGTCATAATTCCTATATTTCTATTTTTCAAAGAATTAGTCTATAACAAGACTATGTTATAGCAGATAAACAACAACAAAACAAAAACTGCAAAACAACATTATATACATAAAAGAATAAATGAATTAAAGAATGAAAGAATTAAATAATTAAAGAATTTGCAGAAAATGAACAAAACTGTATAGCAAAACTTAAAAGAACTAAGCAGGCTTATTTACAAATAGACTAAAGGCTATATACAAAAACGAAATAAAAAGAACAGAAACATATACATTATGAACATATATATAAGGAAACAAAACAAAAGAGGGTTAGCATTATTTACAGAAACAACAAAAAGATATTCATAAAAAGAAAAGAAAAGATATATACAAAGATATATTTAAAAAAAAAACTATAAAAAAGGACTATTCACAAAAATAGAAATAGAATGAAAGTAAAACCAAAAACTATTCATATTATTCATAAGGTCAGTGACTAGCCTAATAGACGAAAAATTTTTGGATAGTGCCTTATTCAACTTTATTTTTATGAATCCGACACCGATTCCTAGGCAACGATGCTAGAAAACTTGGTTGAGGCATTGGGTTAAAACCATTTAAAAAAAACACACAAAGTTGAAGAAATTTTTTAAAATTTATAAAGCTAATAAGTTCTTTTCATCTTGGGAAGCAACTATCAACATTAGGTAAATGCACCTACCAAAGTAGCATAGAAAATATTAAGTCATATTCTAAGGGGTGGTTAGCATCTACTGTACTCACTTTTCATCTATTATCTAGCTAAAAAAAAAAATAGAAGAGTATAATGAAAACAAAAGTTATGCTAGCGTTAAAAGACATACACATGTTTTCAGCGCAAATTTATGATAAGTTTGTAGAATTCAAGACGATGACTCAAGATTTGCTTCACTAATTCCTTATCATGTAATTTCTTGACAAACTCATAGAGTTGCTCACTGGTATATATGCATTGTTGGATTCATTGGGATAAGCTAAAGTCTCTTTCAAGGCCAGTAGCTCTAGATCTAGATTAGACCATTCGAATCTGTTTACAAGTTATTAGCAATCTAGATTCGCACGGAGCTTAAGAATCCCTTGTTTTAAAACTAACATATAGAATTCTAAAAACAAGCAATATAAAGTTTCATAATCCTTCTCTCAGGGTGATTGTGAGTAACTCTATTAGTAGCTTAGATCTATTCAAAAGAATGATCTCTCAGTCTATTCAATTAAAGTCAGACATGAATCTAAAAGGTACACCACTCATTTAGACCCATGAAAATAAATTTAAGCTACTAATTACAAATACCTAGGCAATGTTTACTTGAAAGCACATTTGAAACCACATGAATCAAGATTTGGATTCACAAACCCTAAGTTTTAGGAGATTATTCCCCATGGATGTGAACATTAAGCTTAGATTCTAAAGAAATAATATGGATTTAAAGATGGATACTACATATTAAGTTCAGAATCTTGCAAAAATAAACAATAGTTAAAATGATTTTACCTAGAAACTTCAAGATTTCCTAGCAAGAAGAAACAATATTTTTGCCCAAGAATTCTCTCTCTATACTACGTCAAAATTTGTTACATATGGTACTGAATAATAATTAGTACATATCACATGCCTTTACATGTTATTTATCGGACTATGATAAAAACTCATGATGATTTTATTCACTGACGTGGCAAATTCTTTATAACATAATTGGTCCTTTATTTCATGCGCGTATGTCTAGATTGCCAATTCATAAGGTTACTTTTCATGTAGGGGGTCGAGCGCTTGAACGTTTCTTGAAAGTCAAGGCCCAACCTAAGCAATAGAATTTTGCTAAAAAGGCTTTTTGTCCAAATTCAACAGAAGGGTAAATCGAGATCATCGAGGGCTAAATGGTAGCACACGATCCAAATAGTGCTTTTCCAACTAAAAGTGTGACTTTTGTTTAGCTTTGGTCGTGAGGTAGATCCAAGGCTCGACATTGTGGTGCGACAGAAGCTGTTTCATAAAGTTCAAGGCTCGATCACCTCAAAACAAATGTCGAGGTCATGTTGAGGGCTTAATGGAGGGCGCAACGTACCATTTTGCCATATTTGCCTTGCTGCTTTAGCCTTGACAGGCACTTTTGAAGGGCTCGATAGAAATTTATTATTGAACTTTGCTATTATTTTTATCCAAATCTGATCTAAAACATTGAAATTCTTCTTCTTTTGATTCTAGCAGCTGAAAAACAACATTTGAATAATAAAAGCAGAAGATTCATCGGAATTTATAAAAAAATATATCAAATTAAGCCTAAATTCCTATTAATATAATAGAGTAAAATAGACTTATCATACCTCTTTGTAAACACATGGATTTAGACAAATTTCATTGTGATTCATGCTTGCTTACTAAAGCTTGTCAGTTGTCTTTTTCTATTCGGTATACACACTTTTCACATGTTTTTGATTTGTTGCATGTAGACATATGGGGTTCATATAAGACTCCTTCTTTAACTAGAGCCAAGTTTTTCCTTAGTATTATGGATGACGTAACTAGATGTACTTAGCCTTATCTCATGTGCTCTAAAAGCCAAGCTTTGTCCCATTTAACCACCTTTGTTGCCTTTGTTCAAAACCATTTTCATGTTACTCCTAAACATATTCGTACTGAAAATGGTAAGGAATTTCTTTCCAATGTCTATCAACATTTGTTTCATGTGGTATTATACATAAAAAATCTATTCCCTACACACTACAAAAAAAAAATGGTATAGTTGAAAGGAAGCATAGGCATTTGTTAGATACTGAAAGAGCCCTTCGACTTCATGTTAATCTCCTTAAATTGTTTTAGGGAGAATGCCTTTTAATCGCCGTTTATCTCATTAATCGAATGCCTATGGAATTATAAGGATGGAAATCACCTTTTGAATTGTTACATCATACATCTCCTTGTTATACATCCTTAAAGGTCTTTGGATGTCTTCGCTATGCTATACATCATCCTAAATCTAAAGATAAGTTTGATGCTAGAGGAAAGAAGTGTCTTTTTGTTGGATATCCTTCAAGTAAAAAAGAATATAAACTCTTTGTTAGCAGAGATGTTTGTTTTTTTTAACATACCTTTCCTTATCGTCCTTCTTAGTATTCATCCTTACCTTTTGATTAGCTTGATTATACAACCGTTCTTCCTCTACCTGTTCTTGATACAGAGAGTTTTGATGAACTTTGTTCCTCTTTTGCTATTCCTTCTAGCAATAATGACCCATCGTCTTTTTATCTTTCCCAAACACTTTCTTTTGATATAGAACAAGTTCTTAAGAGGTCAACTTGTGCTCAATATCCTCCATAATGTCTTCAAGATTTTTTACACAATGTCACACATGATAAGTAAGTTTCTTGTGCTACTTTGAGAACTTCCACTTACCCTCTCTTTAATCCAGCTTCATATAACCATTTGCCTTTCGATTTCGTTTAGCTAATATGTTCACTATTAAGGAAACCTACAATTATAATCAAGCAAAGCATGATTCTTGCTGGGTTGAAGTCGTGAATGAAGAACTATTGGCTTTAGAACAAAATCAAACCTAGATACTTATTTATTTGCCACTCGAAAAACAAGTTATTGGTTCAAAATGGGTTTATAAGATTAAATTTAAACCCGATGGGACTATTGAAAATTATAAAGCTTGCTTGCTAGCAAAGGGATACAATCAGATTGAGGGGATTGATTACATTCACATGTTTTCTCTTGTTGCCAAGTTAGCTAGTGTGAATGTTGTTCTTGCTTTAGTTGCAGTTAAGAAATGGCATGTTTAATAGCTTGATGTAAACAATGCTTTTCTTCATGGTTTTCTTAATGAAGATATGTATATTATATGTGTATATATATATATATATATCTACCTTATGGTTATTCATTTGCTAAGAAATGGTAGGTTTACAAGTTTATTAAGTCTCTCCATAGACTTAAGCAAGCCTCTAGACAATGAAACCTTAAGCTTAGCCGATTCATTTACTCTTACTTGTTTATGTTGATGATTTCCCCATTGCTGGTGATTATCTTGACGACATTATTGAGACTAAATAAGCTTTGCATCATGCTTTTACCATCAAGGATCTTGGAGAGATCAGGTTCTTTATTGGGATAGAGATTTTTTTATTTCTAGATGGTTTTTTTGTTGAATCAACCAAAGTTTGCTTTAGACATACTTGATAATATTGGCTTGATGGGTGCTAAGCCAGCTAAAGTTCCTATTTCTCTAGGTTATGTCTTAATTAAAGACGTAGGAGTTGTTTTGGCTAATCCCACTCCTTACAGACGAATTGTAGGTAGATTGTTATACTTAAGTATTACTCGTCCCGATTTGAGTTTTGCTGTGCAAAAACTTAGCTAGTTTATGTCTCAGCCTTGTCAATCTCATATAGATGTCACTTTACAAGTTTTACAGTATATCAAAGGTACTATTGATGTTGATTTGCATTTATATTCGATGAGTTCCTTGTCTTGGAATGCTTACTGTGATGTTAACTGGGGTTTTTGCCCTGATGATTGTCGATCTTTATTAGGCTTTTGTGTGTTTCTTGGTCATTCCCCTATTTCTTGGAAGACTAAGAATAAGTTACTAACTGTTGCTACTTCATCTGCTGAGGTTGAATACCACATCATTTCTTTTCTTATCAAGGAGATTTTGTGGTTGTCATTCTTGTTGTCTGAGTTGGATGCTATGTTGCCCCTTCCTATTTTGATTTATATAAACAACAAACTTGCAAAACTTATCATCGAGAATCCTTGTCTTCATAGTCAAATGAAACATATTGATTTGGACATTTATTTTGTTCAGTATCTTGTCTCCTTTAGTTTCCTTTCCATCATCCATGTTTCATCTCATGATCAACTTGTTGATTATTTGACCAAAGCTACTAAGGATTGGTCCTTGTCTTTGTTTGTTTCCAAGTTAGGAATTTGGTATTAAGAGATGTAATTTTATATTTATTGAATATTTACTTCTAGAGGTGATTGTTGCATATTACTTTAGTGCTTTGTATATAAGAGTTAGTTACTTGTAAGTTGTAACTAATTAGACAGAGTAAATAGCACATTCTCAATCCAATTTTTTCCTCTGTTTTGGTTCAACTCTCTGTCTTTCCAAGTAAGTTCTTCTCTCGTATCCATTTCCTAGAATATTAAATTTTACACCTAAAAAATTTACCTTATAACATTTTTTTCCTAATGTTTTTTCTATATACTAGGAAACCTATAAAATATAAGGTACCCTATGAAAGCTATAAATTTTTTATTTTTTTTGAAATTTCAAATTGATAGGTTTGTTTATAGTTTTATGTAATATGTATAACAACCTTATGTTATATATTCACTATAAACAACTTCAACATAACTTAGAAGAAAAAAAATGATAGACAGTAATAAAATAGGATACTGGCGTGTTCAAGCACATACAATTTCTTTTAAAATAAGAATTTCTAGAAGATTCTCTATAAAGTATAATCCTGAACAAAAGTACTCGCAAATAAAGAATTGAGTATTATTATTCATATCTTATTTATTAATATTATTTTATTTATTTTCACAAGATCCTCCATTGAGAGTACTTATATAGAAAAGCAATCCATATATTGACATTATTCCCTACATATATCACTCTTCGTAAAGAGTTTTACTAAAAATAGATTTGCAACCTACTAGCCTTTCATTCCCACATGTCATATTTTGAGTGGATAAAATATTCAACTTGCGTAAATTTTTCCTTATACTCCTTTTGGTGCTTGGGATCAATGATTCTTGAATCCAAAATGGCCGAACCAAGGCTTACTTTGGCATGTTTCACGCCAAGTTTGAATAGTTGGGTCTCACAATTCTTGAATCCAAAATTGTAGAACCAAGGGTTACTTTGGCATGTTCCACACCGAGACTGAAGAGTTGGGTCTTGAAGTTGTAGCTCATAGCTTACTACTTGATTCAATATTTACAATAAGAAAAAATAAATATTAATATTAAATTAAATTAAACTTTGAAGTCACAAGAATTGAGTTTAGGAACTTTGTGGTTTGTAGCCCCTATACTAAAATAGCTACCAATAATATACATTTATTTATGTATAACTACATCCAATTTGAGTTTCATAACATTAGTAGTGACGCAGCAAAACTCCACAAATTAAGGAGTAATATCAAATTTTATTTATTCACTCATGAATATCAGAAGGCAATCTTCAATATGTCTATTGATTCTACCAATAAAAAAATTATATAAGAATAAAAATTAAAAAAATTTACAAGGGAATTTGAATTCTAGAAGAATGAGCAATATAGGTTGTTGTGAATAATAATATTAATCAATCAACAAAACCGTCTCTTTGCCCTAAAGCATACAATAAATATGAAAAAATCTAAAAGAATCATTTGATATGGTAGTTGATGTGTAGCAAAAAGGAATGACACCTTCCGTTTACTAGCATAACGAGCCTATTAAGCAATTTATTTTGCTTAAAAAAGGCTTAAACTCATCTCAGTAAGCATAGAGAGTGTAAACCCTGGTTTTACTAGTAACTAAGTAGACTTCGGGAACTAGAAACTAAAACCCTAAACCAGATTAGCTTGAGCTTGGAAGAGAACTTAAGAACCCTGGATCCGGCTTTCCTTCAATTTTGAACTAAGAAACTTTTGTAAGATGATTTAATCTGGAATATTTTCTAAAGTATATTTCAAACAATAAAAAGATCCGATTTCAAAAAATTTTCTATTCCGAGCCTTCCCAAGATTCATTACGGAAAAGCGAGCCCCGGGACTTGAAATTTGAAAAATATTCTGGAATACTCTTTAGAATCAAAATTTAATAAGGATTTCAAAATATAAGTTTTATAATTTTTCGGTTTATAAAAATTACAGATATAGCCATTTTTCTCGTATTTTCTTTACTGTCGGTAAATTAATTGTCTTGATTACTATTCACTACTATTCATAAGTATAACCTACTACACTCATAAGCCACACCCTACTCTTACATCCTTACAAAACACTCAATCATATTTTCTTTTCCAAAAATTTTTGTCTCTTAAGAAATTTTACATTTTAAAGTCTTTTTATTACACAAATTAAATAAAACAAAACAAATTCAAACTCTTCCGCTCTCCCTTGCAAAACCGGTGCACACCATCCCACCCCCCCCCCCCCCCCCTCCCCCCCCCCCCCCCCCCCCCCCCCCCCCTTTTACCCTCATTTGTGTTTTTTTAATTCAATTTATTAAACCATTAACCCTAATTTACTCCTCTATATATATATCCCTTTATACTCTCTCTCCTTTTTTACTCTTCATTTTTTTCACTCAAGTAAAAAACTCTCTCTCTTTTCTCCTTGATGCCATGACCCCCTATCACACATACACACTCACACAAATTTATTTCTTTCTTCATTTCTCCTCTTGTTCCAAGCTTTAGGTGATGAATCTTTACCTACCTACCATTAAACCTTGTAATGGCAAGACCATTCATGAGTATTTTTATCTTTAAGTCCCCATGAGCTCTTGCTAGGGACAAGAAAATACTACTACATGAATATCAATCCATCACAAGAGTAGATCTTGTGTTTGAATGTGTTTTTATATGATGATCTTCATGTTTATGCATGTAGTAGGAGAGTAAATTAAAGATCTTGTACAAAAATCTATTTTCATGTTTTCAAACCCCATTTCATGCATCTTAAGCAGTAGATCTAGTATTTAAATGCTCATATTATACTTGACGTTTATGATCTTATGGATATTTTATGTTTTGGTGTATTAATGATCATAAAGAGCTTTGTCTTGTGTATATAAATATTATAGTTTATAGATTTTTAAGTAGATGAGACAAGAAACTCCAAAAGGAAAATTAATTGTTTGAAATGGTCAAATGAAAATTTGGATGGTTTCAAGACCATACTTTAAAAACCCTTTTAACAAATCAAAAACTTGTGTTTTATATGAAAAATGAAGAGTATAAGTAATAGATATCATCAAGTGATGATTCTTATAAGTTGAGATGGGATTTGCTACGAAAAATATGTAAAACAAGGAGTATAAATAAAGTAGGAAATTTTGAGTTGCTTGTCATTTTAAGAAATTCGTAATTTAGGAGTAATGGCATGAAAATACCTATTTTTCAAACTCAAAATGAAAGGTTTATTTAAGAAATGAAGTCCTTAGGGGATAGGAATAATGAAACTTGAAAATTTAAAGTATTAAACAAGCTTTTCTCAAAGAAATCACTCAAAAATTAATTTTACAAAATTCGGATTTAGGAATAGCCCCTATTGAAACATGTTTACAAAGTATAAAAAATGGGGATTTTTATGAAGAAATGAAGGCCTTAAGGAATAGATATAATAAAGACTCAAGTTTAGCAAGGATAACTAGATTTTCCTAAGAAATAATTCCAAAACAAAGAGAATGATTAAAGTCATGAAACTAGTCTTCTTAAGAGTAAGTATTCATGAAATCTTACAAAATAAAGAGTTTCTAAATTCTTTTTTAATAAATATCGTCAAGAGCATGCATACATCAAGCTCATAAATGCCATTTATGATAGGAAATTATCAATATTGCATGTATATTTGATCTATAAAGTAGAAACATTTCAAACATTCACAAAACTATTTTTTGGAACTGGATTTCACTACTAATCAAACTAATCAGAATGTTTCAAGACCTAAATGTTTTCAAAACTTGGAAATAATATTAGAAATAGATAGATGTTTGAAGTAATAGAAATCGATATATAATTTTCGAAATTCCGAGTTAAAATAACCAAGTTACAGCTATTTTAAGTCGAAACTTCCGCAAATGACGAGAATTACGGAAATGATAGTTTTGTTTAATAATTTGGATTAGTTAAGTAATGAAAGGCTCATTAGGGTATTTATTCATTTTTAGGTAACCTCGAGATTGACGATTCCCTTTTACCGGACTATTACTACTAGAGGACCGATGTTCCAATGGCTGAGTGAGTATTCTTCCCGATTCTATTTACTGTATGTGATTGTAATGATAGTTGCATTAGATTTTAGACAAAGATAAATGGATATGTATGGTGGGGATAAATGGGAATTATGTATGTTTTTTGATGATATGAGAAAATGAATATAAGAATATCGAAACCGGGTGATTAACTAATGGTTATATAGATGAATTTAGATTGATTGTCTGCAATTGTTGATTGATCACTTAAGGAATTGGCATAATTGACTATTCAGAATTGATAAGTAATATGGACTCACAAATGGGGATGGAGCATTAGCATTGGATGGTTTCCTGTGATCCAAAAATAGAGTAAAAGTTGGTTAATCGTGATCCGTAAACAAAATAATGAGTTGGTTAATCGTGATCCTCAAACGAAATTATAAGTTGGTTGACCGTGATCCAAAAACAATATTTTAGTAGTACGCAGTATTCGTTAATTTCTACTAACCAGAATAGAGGGAAATTCCATTCACATATGATTTTGACTAGTCATATGTCTGTTGATTTCCATGTGTTTCATGCATATCACTTGCCTAATTAATCACTTTCTTGTATGATGTGTTAAGAATGTGATCTTGGAAGTTCTCACTCACTAAGTCAGTGTAGCTTACGTCTCTATAGTTTTCATTTGTTGCAACACTCGTTTGTCTGGCTTAGACAAAGGCACACTACGACTCAGGTACAGGAGCTAGGCGTTTCCTTTAGAAGTTATATTCATTTCTATTTAGACTTCCATAGGAAACCGAAAGACTCTAGATGACTATAATAGATCCCTTAACAATATTCTTTTGAGAGGGAATGCCCCTTAGTATATGTAACTATTTATATGTGTTTTGATTTATATTCTAATGCTATTGAATGTCAATTTAAACTCTTTATCTCCATCGGTTCAAGTATTCTATTGTCGTAAAGGAACGCCTTACATCTATACAAGACTCCCGAAAGACTAAGGTAGTAATTCGTGGGTCTTATATGCATTGGGTGGACTATTACGTTTAGGTTATAAAATGATAATTGCATGATCATGGTAGATATGGAGAATTTATTTAAAGAATTGAAACTTCAATGGTAGAATCTGATAAAACACCTAAATCCTTATTCAAACTACTTTTCATCATATTGTGCTCAGGTAAGATATGTTAATGGATGTTAGGGATGTAGATACAATTTGGAAGCTTGATTTAAGATCATCTAGATGATGCTCCTTTGTGGTGGATATGTTATTGGAAATGATAAATTGGAAAAGATGTAGCCAGCTCGCTTGTTTATGCTTGTTCTAGCAATTGATTATGTCCCCACCCTTGGGTTTGTTGTGTGTGTTTTCTCTATGTTGTTGAATGCATTGATATTAGTGACCATTGATGGGTCCCATCACAACAAAAAGGATGACAAAGGTAGCTTTGATCTTATATTGACATGATTGATGGACTATATTGTTTCAAAGACAAGACTCATTATAGACATTAAAGGTTGAGCTCATATGGTTTTCTACGTTTATCACGTGATATATGTGGCCCAAGTGGGAGATTGTTAGAATTTTGTGGGTCAATATATTAATAAATTGTATATCATAGACTGTCTAATTGAGTTAAGAAAATAAGCTTTTTAAATAAAAGTGATCATTCAGTTATTGGTAGGTAAGACTTTTAAACCTCATATTTACGAGCTTTTTAGTATGGGTTTTAATGCGTAAAAAATCATATATTTTATTTTAACTATTATGATGGGCTATAGTACAATAACATAATAAAAGTTATTAATAGGGTTAGGTCTCCGATCTAAATAATGCAAGGTTTTTTCATTCTACCTTTTTCCACATCCCATTAGTGAGAAAAATCAATAGAGCAGGCATTACTCCATTTAGATCAGAAGACTAAAACTCTCTCAAAGAATTAGTATTCTCCATGGATTTAGGTATGCTTTTGCACTCGCTTTAGATTTATTCATGTGCCTTAATTTCATACATGAGATCATGGAATTTATGCATACATAAAATCATTGATTAGTCCTACAATTGACCCATTTTGAGTATCTTTTACAACAATAATAGATGTTGATCTAGTTACATGTTAGTGGTAATAGCAGTAGAAATCACTTATTGAGGCAAGCTCTATTTGAAGGCATTAAAAGAAATCTCACACATCGTCTCTCGTGGCATACATCCTAATTAAGTTTTGACAAAAGGATTATCTTGTGAAGTCAGAGACTTAGTGTTCTCCTCATTCACTTGGAATTTTTTTACCACATCAAGGAAGGTGTTATGCTTTCTAAGGGGCTTACCTAAGTTTCATTTTGTCAACTGCATCTCCTTCATTAGTAAAGTCACCAATCAATATATGAGAGGATATTGTTAATGATGAATCATGTTTGATGTGTGCAAAGGTTGACCTTATAGTATTTTGGTGACATGCTAAGGATATCACATAAAGAGATGAAGGAGAAGGAGTGCAAGCAAACTCAAATTCTTATCACACGTGTAAAAACAATCAAATTGCATGTCTTCATATGCTATTAATGTGTTCTTGTCCATTCCATTAATTTGATCTTCTATAAAGCGATTATTTTGGTAGAATAGCGATACTTGTGCAATCTTTGAATTTCCAAATGTGGAAGAGGAAGAGAAGACTCATATATGTACAATTTGACACTTGATCTTGATTGTTGAATGAAGGTGAAATGGATAAACTAGTTAAGCTATTATCGAGAGTCGTTGGATCAATATCTAGCAATCAATGATTTAGATTAAAGCTCTATATGCACTAGGTTTGGATGGTGTTGGGCCAACCTAAGCCCAATTTTTAAAAGGTTTAGTAATTAGTCGAGGGCATCTTTTTTAATAGGAAGTCCAAAGTCTTATATTGCTTTTCCTAAGGCTTAAAAAAGAGAGAGAGAGAAAAAAAAAAAAAAACCCTAAATGAGCCCCTAAAAAGGACTTTTTATAGATCTACTTTTCATGGGAGGGACAATATAGTACGGTTAATAGTAGAAAACCTTTTTTATGCGAGGGACAATATACTATGGTTAAGAGCGGAAAAACCAATCTAGCAATTGCCAGCACACCAACTAGATCAATGAAGATATCCCTATGACGCCTAGTTTGTTAAATCCCGTAACTAGGCCATTACACAAGTCCATGACATTAAATAGTGCCAAAGCCTAATTTATCAAAACAACCCTCAACTCAAACATGCTGCAACGAAAGGTGCGGAGAAGAAACATACTCTCGTACCTTTTCAATTTTCCTTCTCCATAAAACCTTATAGGATAAAGTATTTTTGCGTATATAATTCACAATCTTCCATGTCCACAGGAATTGTGAACGCCATGTTAATGTATTTCTTTGCTTCTCTTTTAGCCGTGAAGACGAAAATTAACGACACTAGAGTCATTTATTTAATGTGAATGAAGATTATAAATAACTTAATCGACATACTTAAGACACTGTTAACTTTGATTAAAGTCAGGCGCAAATAGACGAGGTTTCCAATACTTATTTAGCGTACATAATATATTATAAATAAATACACGTCGCTATTTTACATTTATTCATTATTTATTTATTTTAGTTTATAAACTATGGTTTATGAGCAGGTCTGACTTTAATAAATGGATGCAAAGATAATACGCAGAGATATTTATCCAAGACAAATTTATACCTTGAAGTCCACTTTACAATAAAAAATATATTTAGTATTAACAGGGTTTTGCTATTTTTTTTTTTAAAAAAAAAAGGAGAGAAGACAGAACAAATAAAAATACAGATTCAAGAAAAATTTTTCGAATTTAGAAGAAGACTAAAATGGCATAGATGAAAATAATTACATTCTCTACCGAATCAAAATGATATAATGCAGAAAAAGACTCGATTTGTCCTTCTTATGTTGTATACATATGTGTATATATCATCACCAAGGTACAAATCGGTCCATAAGCAAGCACACAGTGGATTCTGAGAGTGTACTCTCCGTTTGATGAACTTCTCTTTTCTCCTTCAAACTTCTTCTTCTTCAACTTGTTCTTCATTTTCCTCCCCTCTTTTGGACCTCAATTGCAGCAGCTTTTTAAGCTGGACTCTCGCTGTAAGCTTTGTGACCTCACTTTCCCATATCTCAACTAACGCAGACATGTTTCTGGAAATATATGCTAATATCCTGAACAAACAACCTTTAGTTTTAGGCGATATATGAAAATTTACCGAAAAGATCACACGGGGGTATTTATAGGAAACTGTGCGTGGGCGCACGACAATCAGAGTGAAGCATATAAGAGAGGATATTCTATGGTAATGGTTGTGTTGTGCCTATCTTCGGGGGTAGCCACCAGTAGCTTTCGTCCACGTGGGAGTACTCTTGTAGTCATACGACGGTTGTTTTTATTTGAGGAATTTTCCACGAAATATCCTACGAAATGGGGTTTTCTTTTTTATGTTTCTTTAAACAACATTCACTACCACTTGATTATAACAGCTTTTAAAAATAAAGATAATTTAATAAATAAACCAGTAAGACAGTAGATTATATATTATATATATATATAAATATATTTCCTTTTGGTCAATAACGCAGGTATATATCTTTTTATTAATAACTATGCAATACATTTTTACATGCCATCATATTTATTCTTAGTGGAATGCCAAATATGGTGAAACAGTGCGGTTTACGAAAAAATTATTATTTAATATTATTTTAGGAATACAATTTTGAAAAGAGGTGCGTTGATGCATGGCCATATCCATGTGTAATGGTACAAATAAGCTGACTCCGTATGGTATAATGCCTAACTCGAGGTACTCATAATTATAAAATTGGAACTCAGCTCATAACTTAATCAAAACTTAAAATTTTCGGCTTCGATCTAACTCAAAACAATACTATAAAAATTCAAACTTAACTTGCTTAAACTTCTTTAGGCTCCATTTATGTAAAAAAAAAAAAAAAAAAACATATTTTCATTTCTAACCATTTTAATATTAGTATCCGAATTCAATTTAGACTTCATTAATATTTATACTCAACTCAAGTTCGATTATTCATAAGTTAAATCATGAAGTTTGAACTTGACTGGATAAACTATTCAAGTAATTTGAGCTCAAGCTCAACTTGAGTATTCTCAAATATAACCCAAATAGTTTGTAAACCGATTTGATCTATTTACACCTCCATCCATATTCACCTATAATAGATAATCTTTAAATATTAATCTTGTTGTAATGTTCATATACAATGGAAGCTTTGAACTCTTTTTGTTCCGTCAATGTCTATACTCTATTAGTGATCATAGAGGATTCCTACGATTATTTACTTTTAATTGAGGTCTCCATGCAAAATGTTGTATGCTCATCCCTTCTCCATTTATTTTGTGGCGTTTGTCTTGATTTGACATTGATAGTTTCTACTGCCTCCTAAAACAAATTGATATAAAGTAAAGGTTGCATTCAAAATTTTCGATGTTATTGGCTTGATTTAAAGCTTGCCGCGCACCAGGTAAATTAAATCAGTCCTTTTGGTGTCTTTAACGAAAGTTGGCTTTGAGAAATATGATGATAATATTTCTTGATGCAAACTTCTTTCCTTTTGAATGTCCATCACAGCGTTTTGAATTATCCATGTTAATCTTTTGACCTAGCTATTTGTCTTTTTGTGTGTTTTGTTAGATTTGCTCCCAGCATATTCTATTTCCTACGCTAACAAACTGGTATCAGTGTAAGAGATGGACTCTTGGCATTTAAGCCCATGGCAAGGCTTATGAAGAAAGAATTGTTAGTGCATTTAGGTGGACGATTACCCAATATGAAGCTTTTGTTCGGATGGACCAAATACAAATTTAAGGTAAACATCTTTATGTATGATCCATATCTAGTTTATTCGATAGATATATATATATATATATATATATAAACATGTTAATGGTATAACCTTTTGTAAAGTAGGAAGCGAATCTAATGAACTTCATCTATTTAAGGTGAAGCGACTTCAACATTTGACACAGATGAACCAACCAAAATCGTGGTTTAGATGACCAAGAATAAAAAACTTATTAACCCACTTATGAGAGATGAGCGAATATAGAATAGGTAAGATACAAAGTTTTATCATGTCCTTCTTTATATGGTATTGGATACTAAACTTTATACCCAAAATTTATCCTATAATATTTCATACCCACCATTTATCATATATTCTATAAAACCTAAAACGTATAAGGTACCTATAAAGTCTATAAATTTTTCTTTCTTTCTTAAATTACAAATTTATAATAATATATAGATGGTTTTTTATATTATGTATAACTACCTTACTTTATATATTTACTACAACTAAACAGCTTCTATATAATTTTGAAGCTCAAACACATACAACTAAAGTTCTTCTAATATAAAGATAGCAAGTTTTTTCCAAAACAAAATAATATGAGTTATTTTAAAATAAAAATTTACTGGTGGTGTTCTGGAAATGATAATATTGAATAAAGATATTCATAAAATAAAGAATGGAGAATTATTGTTAATGTCTAATTCACTAATATTATTTTTATAATTTTTCATTGGAAGGTGTAAGGCACATTGAAACATGTACCTTTTATATATTAGAGTATAAATTCTAGAATAGGTACAGGGTATGAAGACTTGATACTTATACCTTATCAATAAGAGTAAAAAAAAAAAAAAAAAACTTTTACTTATACCATAATTTATGACTCGCAATACTATTTGGACCCTATTTGGTTGAATAAGGTAAAGGTAAATACCTTATATGATGAGGTTACTAAGTCATCCCTATCTTTAAGTCTTTTACAACAAAAGTTCATGAATTTCTTCTCCATTTTTAGTTGTCCTATTATATATATATATATATATATATGGCTACTCTACTTGTAATTTATAAATGACTCAAAGTAACTCGTGTTTAGAGAGCCCTAAGAGTCTTTAAAACTGAGATGGGCTTGTGTGACTATACAAGAGAAAAAAAAAAAAAAATTGTAGATCAAACATGATCCTCTACTAGGGATATATACTAACACTATTTCTATCACGCCTCAAATAAGGTCTAGAGTATCACAGTTCTACCATATATAACACTTAAACGTTACACAAAAACTACCATTAACTAAGTAAATTACTAATAAATTTAAATTAAGAAATCATTACTTAAGTACTGTAAATAATAGTATCTAATAAGTTTTATATAAATAATCATTGAAAATAATCTCTCATTAATATATGGAAACCTCACAATACACATATCAAACTCTTAGAAAATAACAATATAATATCTAGCATATCTTAACGTCCAGCTTATCCAATCTCTCATCAGCATCCAACCCATAGTTCATGTAGTCATAGCATCCATACTAAAATCATTATCATCACATGAAAAAGAAAGGAATGGGTTGAAGCCCAGTGTACGACGACACAAGCACATACAATATGATCACACGACCTATTCTAAATGCAAATGCAAAACAAATAATTTAGATTTTTAATTTAGGTATAGCAAAATAACAATGGAGTAGTCATATTCCAGTGACACGTTATAGGAATTTAGGGGTCTTTAAGTAGTAGCAACTACTCAAGGGCTTAATATAGTTAGCTAGAATACCAATATCCACTAGAAGAAAGTCTAAGTAGCCTTATTTGAGGGTCATAATTATTACTCATCTCTACCCATAATCATTATAGTGAGATTAATGACACATGTAATCCAAACCTACACAAGTGTAACTTCTTTTCAATCAAAATAGACGTTGCCCCAATATAGTTAGTCTTATTAGCTACCCATCGAGCCACAAATACTAGCCTAAGCACCTAACTATTGTATTGTTTGATATAACACATGTACAACTACGATTTATCTATAGATATGTAATAAGTCTATTATTGTGACCATAACAAACTTAATTGATTCTTTCCTTCTTCTACATTCATTCATCTTTAGCTCTCTATTTCTAGATCTTCTTCTTTGTTACGAACATTAGTTTCATTCATGAGCATGCTACAATTTAATTTCAACTATTTCAACAATAAGCATTATCAATAATAATAAAGAACTTGTATGTTTTAATACTAATAAAAGGATTTGATTTTTTTCAGGTTGATTTGTGGCTGAATTTCACCATACAAAAGGTTACTAATTATATTATTTTGTCAAGTTCCATTATAATACATATTTTACATGGTTTATAATGATAATTTGACAATATAGTTAGGGAAATATCACTTGCTAATAACTTGTAAAAAGGACTATTAGTAGCCTCAATTTCCTACCTACATAGTATAGTTTACATGAGATAGCATTAAATAAATCTAAACTAAATTATGAAGGGATTCAAGTAAACATAAAGTTAACATGTCTAGAACTTATTTTTACTTAAGGGTGTTATTTATGCTCATAATGAGATCTACCCATTGATAACTTGAAAATGATTTTAAAAAAAATTGGTCTTAAACTTTCATTGGGTCAATAGGAGTTGGTAGTGATATTTTTTCAAATGAAAATTCAACACGTAGAAGACTTGACTTCCAACTTAAAAGAAAAAATTAGAGATAGAAGACAATGATGATTTGAAAATTAGTCTCATCATTACAATTAAATACCATGATAATAAGTTTATACAGAGTTACAATGGAGCATATATGAAAGTAAGACATAGTTATCCTATCCTAATAATCATGTAATGAATGAAAAATATAAAACACCAAAAAATTTATGGAATTAGACGTAGGTGCATGTCTAACCAAACCTAAGGCAAGACTCAAGATCAGTTATTCTTAAATCCAAAATTGTGGAACCAAGGCTGACTTTGGCATGATTCACAACAATTGGGTCTTGCAATTCTAGTTCATAGCTTACTACTTAATTAAATATTTTCACTAAAAAAATCAAATGTTAAATAAAATTAAATTAACTTTGAAGTCAAAAAGAATTTTGAGTTTAGGAACTTCGTAATTTTTAGCCCATTTATTAAAATAATTGCCAAGGATATACATAACATTAGTAGTATTAGAGAATAATCTAAAAGGTTACAAAAAGAAAAAAAAAGATCAAAATATGGAAACATGTTCCACATCATTAGGAAATGAGATTTTTCAATTAGTACAAGCCTATATATACCAAATTCTTTGTGTTACTAACTACATGTTAACTTATCTTGATGTGATCAAGGTTGACAACCACCTATTCATAGCGATTAATTAGAAGCTTACCAATTTAAATGTTTGTTATTTTAGGATTTTAGTGAATTGAGGATATGTAGATGTAGGGTCCTTGCTGACAATGGTCACGCATAAGTTGCATGAATCTCGCACCTAGCACGTGACTTCAGAGTGCTGTTGAGAAAATAACACTTGATAATGGGATGGCTTGGAGAGAATGACAGGGAAGGACGAACAGGCATTCTTAGTGTCTCAAATGCATAGTAACAGGTAAGGGAGCTTGAGTAGACCTCATGCGTCAACCTTACAGTTCTTGAGCAATTAGAGTAGAAATAACTTGTGTTGCCTTATTTGATCTTTCTGAATAAAACCTCTTTTAGAGACTGCTGTTTGTCTTCTGTCTCCAGAAGTTGCAAATGAGGAGGAATGACTAAGTATTTATAGGCACTTAGCGTTGATGATGACCTTTAGATCACTTTAGTGATTGACAGATGAGTGAAGTAAGCTCAATTCATGTTTATCCTGAATGAGCTCCTCATGAGCTAAGGCCAGTAGTCATCTCCTATGTGCATGAGCCTATTGAAGAAAAGTTGGATGTAGCGAACCGGGCTAATGATCCCTATTCCAAGCTCACCAAGCCAAATCTCCCCAAGCCAGCCCAATGTGATTGAGACGGACTCGTCAGGCCCTATTACGTAACCTATGAGTCAAGCCCAAATAATATAAATAATATTTGTATTTCTATTTTTAAAGCCCCATTACAGGATATGAATGGCACCAATAACGAATATGAAAACTCCATTGCTGACCTAAACTATACTAGAGATCAAATGATATTACGATATAAGTTCCATAATGGTTTGTTCACCACAAATCTAAAATTTGATTGGAGAAGGTTTAATGAGAAATGCTTAATAAAGAAAAGTGCAATTTCACTTGACCGACGAAATAATACAAAGCAGCCCATGTATCATCATAAGGATAAAAAATTCATCAAATGAAATAAAATAAAATATGCCAAAGGAAAAGAATAACAAAATAACATAAAACAACATGTACATTGATGGGGTAGACGATCATGTAATGCCCCCATGTGTTTTCCTAATCATGTGGGAAAGCTGAGTGGGACACATCCTAAGTGCACACCTATGCTCCAAGGTCATATTCTTTTCATCATGTAGCAACAATCTATATTTTTTTGTTGTAAGATGCACGCCTAAGAGCATGCCCTTGTCTCGGTCATATACTTCTTGGATGCTTAATTTTCAACTCTGTCTTGATACAACAATTGGTTAGTCTCTTCCACCTTTACTCCAATTGAAACTTGATCATCAGAGGAGCTTGTGCACTTCAAACCATTTGTTAAAGTCTTATCCTTGTTACTAAGCATATTATTCATTACTCATTGCAACAAATTTTGTAATCCACATGCTCTAAATCAAGTGATTAGTCTTTGTAGTCCCTGATCCCCATCATAGGGTAAATAGTTAATCTATTTTTCTTTTTTTTTTAATATGAAGTTGATAATATAATGCTTAGTTGCGCTTTTGAACATCGAATAATAGTTTTGTACAAATCACTATCATTTTACTTTGAAGAATTATTACTCAATGGTTCGTTTGCCATTTTATTATAAATACTCTTATCTAGGGATGGACGTAGGATCACAAGACTATTTTTTTTTTCTTTTTTGTTGGTGGTTGTGTGTGCGTTGGGGGGTGGGGTGGGTGGTTGTGTGGTTGGTTTGGGGCTGAGGGGGAAGGAGCAGGGTGTTGGGGGGGCATGGGGTGGGGAGGATTTTAATTGAATTAATTTTTGAATTATTTATTTATAATCACTTGTTGTTATAGTTATATTATATCTTATATATTTATAAAAGTTTTATTAATGATTTCACAATGATATTTTTAAAAATTTCATGCAAAATTTCATTTAAGTAATAAGTAAAAGCATTTAGTGCATTTCATAAGAGATTGTATATAGGGTAAATTGCAACAAAAGGTTACAACGTTTGGTGATAAGTTCATTTTAGGTCACAACGTTTTGAAAAATTTTAAAAAGGTCACAACATTTTGAGGTAAGTTCACTTTAGGTCTTAATGTTGAGAGAAGTAGGTCAATTGATGTCACTATTAGAATGTATCAACAGGAAAATATTTAATTAAAACTCTAGAAATCCTTCTTCTAAGGCCCTATTAACATGTATTAATAGGACAAATACTTAATTAAATCTCATGAGATACTTTTTGAAACGTTGTGACCTCTTTTGAAAAATGTTGTGACAAAAAATGAACTTACGTCCAAATATTGTAACCCTCTAGTATAATTTACACATTGTATATATGTAACTTGAAAATTAATTATTAATAAAAAAAAATATAGAATTAATATCCATATAATTTTTTTCTTTTAACAAAAAAGGTCATAATGTATATATAGCTTGGAAATCTACTTAATAATTTATATCAATTTTTATTACAGCTGTTTTAGGGAAAAAAAAAATTGTTACCGAATGCAATATGATTACTTTTAGGAAAAATAGATTATAAAACATATCTAGATAGGATAACTAGTCAATAATTCATATATATTTTAATAACATTAATTACAAAAAAGAAAAAAGGAATGTTACTAAGTCAAATCATATTATTAGTGCATAATAAGATTCATTTACAATACAAACAATCCAAGTATTATTCATAGTATATTTTGAATAATAAAATAGTAATCTATCTTCCATGCGTGGTTGTATCCATAGATTCTTTTGAAGTAGCTTCATGCAAATTTTGTTTTTATTATAATTATATGATAATCGGCAGACGACCACAAATATATAGAGGGAGATTTATATCTCTGGGTGAAATAACTCGAATTGTTTAATTTTAGTCTTTTTACCTTTGCCGAGCACACCATGGTCGATTTCTTTCCCCTACATTTTGTATTGCAACCCTCTTCGAAGAGATTCACCTAATCTCGCTCAAATTTTTGCATTGGCTAATTTCATACAGGAAATTACTTCAATATATTTCCCTTTGCTGATTTAAAATCACATTCCTAATGGCAGAACTCACTCTATTCATTGACTACACAATTGACGTAGAACGTAGAAAGCACCGTGCGCATCAGCCAAAACACGTATTTTATCTCATAAAAGGATGTATAGATATTAGTACAACATGACAAATTGTGGACCCTTTTCATTTACACACCGTCTCTCTTCATCCACACAGTGAACTAGTCCAAAAAGTGAGTTTTCATACTCAAAAAGCAATGGAATGTAGAAATATCAACGGGAAGATATTTGTTAATTATACACACTTTTTGGAGATATTTTTGACTTTGGGCAGCAGGAAGATGATACTTCATAGACGAAAAAGATTGATGAATGGCTTGGGATTTCTAGGTGACTTATATTAGCAATATACATTTGATTGATGGTTGAATACCTAGATAGACTTTATCCAATTTTGTAATTACTTATAAAGCGATGAGATGGTATTTTTTTTCTTTTTTTTTTTTTAATTTTTTAGCTTCTAATTAACTACATAAACTTTATCTATTTTTAAAAACAACTATTTGAGTTTTGTTGCGTTCTTAAAACTAATTTTCTAACACAAATTAGATTCTATAAATAAGCTAAAAAGCTTGTAGGTAATAAATCAAAACTTTAACACTCATATAATTAATTATAAAAATAAGTAAGATTTAGATAAAAATGAAAAAGTTTGATTGTTGATCTGGTTCCCTTACTATATATATGTGTGTTGCGCGCGCATCATTAATGTTTTAAACCGTTTCCATACGGTACTTAGCCCTTTATACATTACACACAGGGCTAAGTTTAGTTAGAAACCAACGCACAAGAGTTTTAGAGAGAGGAAAAATTAGAGAGAAAAGCTCTGTATTAAATAAATGATATACAAATGAGGGAGATCCTCTTATATATACAAAAAGACTTCCAAGAATGAATGGCCAAGGATATTGCAATCTAACTTTTAAGATTAACTCCTACCTATTGCTCTACTACTACTTATACATACTAATAGACATCGATCCTGGACAAGCTAGATTCCACTGTAGACCTCTAAAGTTTTTAGATACTTTTGAAACCTTCTTAGTCATGTGACATCTGATATGAACCTTGAGCAATGTTGGACTTTGATGAACCTTGGATATTTAGCCGTCTTCAAAGGCGTGCGTCTTGTTTAGTTATTTATTTTGCCAAGCCTTATTTAGTATTTAAATAGATTGTTTTATATATGTCGTGTTTATGACAAAAGATTGTTCAGGAGACAAAAAATTAGGGATGGGGACAATGAATTTGCTTAGACTATAAAAAGATATATAAGTATTTGTGCCTTTTCCAAAGGAAACAGATGCATTACGTGATAACGGCCGTTAAAAGGAAATGAGATAGGGAAGTGCATTTTCGGAAGGGGAAAAAAAATGAAAACAATAAACAAAGGAAAAAAATAACAAAAAGGAAAAGCTTTTTTTTTTTTCCGTTAAAAAAATTGAATTAATATATTCCTTTCTTTTTTTTTCATTTTTTAGGATGCCTTAATTCTTTATAAAATAGAAAATATAAAAATAAGATAGAATAGTAAAAGTAATAATAAATCAAGAATTGAGGACAACCAGGATAAATAACCAAAAAGAATTTAATAAAAAAAAGGTGGAAATTCAAAGAGGAAAAGATTAAAAACCATCAAACCATATCTTGAAACTTTAATCTCATCCTTTTGGATATAGTATAACATCCTAATTTTAGGGTCATTTACAATCCGCCACATGTTCATATAGAATATGGATATACAAAGGTTCGAAACCTACTAATTATACCATAAACATAACAGATAACTCTAGAATCTCTCATAACTTAATGACTCCAAATAGTTCTTAATATCTTACTTAGAGTTAAAGACGATTACATTAGATACTATCTTGCAATCCATATGGATTCATTTAATAACGATAAAAAGAGTGTTACATTACTAGTACCTTAAGATTTGTATAATAAGACCAAATGTTACTAACCACATATTATCACTTAGATCAACTACACATTAGCTATTACATGTCTTCTACACCTCATCTAGAAAGTCTTTACAATTAGCATTATTCCCATACCTACTATCTTATTGTGCTATCGACACATGCATTCAATACCTCTGCTTAAAAAAGATAAAGGATAAGCCATAACCTAGTACGGCATACCAACAAGCACATGCGCGTGTATAAACAATGACAAACTCACAATTATATGAATGAAACAAGCAATCATTTTATTATCTTTATCCTTTAGCTCAACATTGGGGAAATTATATGTACCATGTACTTTAAAAAAAATTCCATAAAACAAAATTATAAAAAAAATTACCATGTAAGTGCACAAACAATGACAAACAAGAAATGTTGTTTTATCCCATCTTCGCGATGCGATACAGATTTTTTTTAAATTATAAGTGTATCGCATATTGGTTGTACGATATTCAAGTACCTTTTTTTTTTTTTTGCTAGGTTATTATATCTCTATTCGAAGATGCGATACAAGTATAAATACTTGTATCTCCACTCCAAGATGTAATATAGGAGTACTATTTTGGTAATTTTTTTGTATAATTTATATTTTTGTTTTTTTTAAATCAACCCTAATATGTGTTCACCGCTCAACACTCAGTATCTCAGATCACGTATAAATATTTACATATATATATTGGTTATTGAGTATTCCCCAATAACCACGATACTAGTATAACTTAGATCTACCTAGATCATTTTCATGCATGACTTCATTCGTGATACCATCATACATGGATCATCAGGGTACCACGATAATAGCATGGACACTCTCCACCTATTACCAGTAACTATGCACAAGCAATACATGTCCATTAGTTCTTAAGTCAATTTTAATTCCTATCTTAGATAAGCACAAGCACAAACATAGTATACACGTACCTGGATAGTTGATTTTGTTGGATCCTTAATCCAATGTTGGCCTTATATGTGAAATAATTATGTGTTATAGGTTGTCACATTAAATTAAACTCAATTAAAAGTAATCAATAAGGTTTTGAGCATTTGGGCTTTAATGTATCTAATAGGGTATGATCCTTTTATGTGTAGAGACTTTATGTGTAATTTCTATTTTTATGATGGGCTAAAATAGGAATACCAAAAGATAACAACACGTTATCCCTATAAATAGTTGTTATGGTCCCCAGATCACACGTACAATTTTTTTTAGTCTCTTCTAAATCCCATCATTAGAGAGTGCTAAGAAAAAACTAAAGGATCTCTAAGAGAAAAACGTGTTGATTT
>JAMXBD010003767.1:0-103277 GCA_024138025.1 Combretum micranthum | reverse complement strand
TCTAAACGTTTTGATATTTTTTGATATATTTTGTTATAATTTATTCTATTAGTCTTAGGTATTTTTAGTATGATCACAGTTATTTATGAATGTAAACGTTTTGATAGAAACCTATTTAATTACAAAAAAAAAGGGTAAGACTATATAATTTTTTTAAGAAATTTAGCTGAAAAGGTTTTAGAATAATACAATTAAGATGAATAATAGTTTAATTGGTTAAAAAGGAAAAAATTAATTTTTAGCCTATGACGACGAAAATAAATTTTCAAAAAACGAGCAATATGTTTGTCCGAAATTTCGGTTTCGGATTTTTCAAATCAATCTGCTGCGATGGATAATAAAAGTTTATAATATTTCATTTATTGCTTATATATGTCTTCTAATAATTTTCACATCAATGCATACTTGCATAAATAGGAAGAAGAGAGGGGGAAGCTAAGGGTTTTTTATTTTTTATTTTTTCAGTAGGAAAAAATGAGTTGATGTTAAGTTGCTGGTTGGGTTGCTCTTTTTGCTTTTATTTTTTTATTATCCCTTCGGCTGGAAGAGTGAAATTTTCTTCTACCCGTAAGAACTTATGATAAATTATTTAGAAATAATTTTATAGCAACAGCAGGGCATTTGGTCTAGTGGTATGATTCTCGCTTAGGGTGCGAGAGGTCCCGAGTTCAATTCTCGGAATGCCCCATATTTTTTACGACACCTGTCAGACACAAAACAACGTGAAAATCTATTCTCAGATATACACTTTCTTGAGGTTGAGGTGTTTTTCAGAGGTTTAGTCAAGTTTGCTAGTCGAGAGACGGGCGTTTTGTTTTGTTAGATTGATAACTCATGGGATGTTAAAAAGGATGGAAAATGAAAGTTGGAGACTCGGGTTTGAGTGTTCATATGATCATCCTCGGCGACCTATAGCTTGATATGAGTTATGAGGAAACAAAAACCCTCGTTATTAAATAGAAAATTTTTGACATATTAGGAACTAGGGGATGACACACCCGTATTGTGGGTATAATATAATTGTATATAAAACAATTAATAATATTGGTGAGAATGTAATAGACTTATATTACATGTCCCTAAATATATAAAATAATTAAAATATTAAAAATAAAATATTTATTACCATTGCATATAAAGTTTTAAGAAACAAATTTAGAAACAAACATAAAAATTATTTTCTAGAAAATGAAGAGAGATAAATGGTATTTGGCGGTGTGACTAAAATTTGATATGGAAATAATTTAGAATTTAATAATAATAATAATAATAATAATAATAATAATAATAATAATAATAATAATAATAATATTCATTAAAAAAATTTAGGAAAACCATTTATTGCTATAATTTACATGGCTTCTATTTGAGAGAGAAATAAATACATATAAATATTATTACATGCAGAATCATAGCCCATTACAAATGCTCAAAGCACTCTGTAATTGATTAAAAATTGAATTAAGGACAAAAATACAAAAAGTCAATCACTAACTAATTCCATTTGATTTTTTTTTTCAACTTTATTTGGCGATACTTAAAAATCAATACATGTATTTACATCAATTCATGTTCACCTGATATTGGTAATATGGTCAAATTAGATTATGTTGATTAAAAAAGAAGAAAAGTATTGCTGCAAATGAAGCTAAAAATTGAAATTAAGGAACAAATTTTGGCCAAGGGTTTGCATTATGATTTAAAATGAGTCTTTTTTAGCAATCTATGCCTTCTTTTACACTATTTTCTTTGATTTAAAAAAAAAATTACTGACTACTCAAGGTTCAATCTTTTTTAACAATTTATCCTTTCTTTTAGATTGTTTTCTTTTATTTGTAAAATTAATGACCAAGATGCTCTCAACAATTTAGGTACAAAAAGGTTAATAACCCATACATGAATATTGATTAGAAGATCAAAAAACAATTATAGTTGAGTTAAATTAAGAGAAACTTTGTTGAAATTATAGATAGTAAAACCATAATAAGATTATACACCCATAATACACAATGGATATAATAACACATAACTTATTTTGACATCTTGAGATTCCAGAAGACACTAATTCATGCAAAGTGAACAAAAAAACTACTGTTCATAATGAATATGACCTACAAAGCTGTAAATAAACATTTTATATTTGCTTATTATGTGACTAAGAAAAATATAATTATAGGAACAACTATAGCATTTTTCGATTTTTAAAGTTATTATTACATAATTTATTACACCATCAATAATCTATTTAATTACACCGTCCGTAATAACAGCCCTACCATACAAATAATAAAAAAAAAACGTGGAACAAATTGACACAGCCATCTAAGTTAGACAACTACAACCTGAAAATATTAAAAATAAAAGATACCGATATTTTTTTTAAATTTTTTTAATAAATTATTTATTAAAAATAGATATAGATAAAAAAAAAAAAGCTGACAGTTCTTAAGATATAAATACAAATTGAATATATTTATACATATCGTTTCGATACAGATATAGATACAGATGAAAAACAAATCATTCAAATAGACTCATAATCATGTGTTAAATAATAATTAATATTTACTCACCACATATATATTACTCATCGGGTCATCCCTAAAGCCTTTCTCAACATATTATGGCTGCTCTGTCCAGATAATTGCAAAATGAGTTTAGTTTGCATTGCCCGTATGCTTTTTAACAATTTGTATCTACTGAAAAAAACCAATTTATTATAATTTCTTGATTCGATTCAGCCACTAGTAATTAGTCCATGGCAGCCTTTGACATTAGTGGCAGGCTGGTTTACAATATGCCAATCATGCGATGGCCATGACTCCAGATCCACAGCCGACGCACATAGTTGTTGTTTGTCAATTTACGGCCCACAGAATACATACTCATTACTAATCAACATCTTCTCTCCAGCTTGACCACGTCAGGACTTATATATCAGGACCAAATAATCCATGATTCTCATATCTTATCACACATTCGAAGTTAGGATTATTCATTAAACAAATCAAATCAAATCACATCGAGATAAATTATAAAATAATATTTTTTATTTATCTTGATTGGTGGTTTGAATTGAAAATAGTTCAAGTGATTCAAAATTTTAATTTGAAAGATTAAACTAAATCGAGTCGAATACTTCTTACTTAAAAAAAAAAAAAAAAAAAAAAAAAAAAAAGGAAAGCCAGTATGATGGATTTTGATTTTGCAAGAGCAACAAATAGATTTATAGTAGTCATCCTTATAACAAAAAATAGATAAACAAAAATAAAAGAAAAATTATGCAAAATAATTGCAATAATTACGTTTGTTTACCAAATCATACATATATGCTCTACTATTTTGACTTTATTCTAGTGTTTTTATCAATCTTCATAGATCCATTCGAGCCACACGAGACCAATTGAAGTAAAGAGCAAAGTACTCCAAGTCAAAAAATTACATGCTATATGTAACTCTTTGAGGCGTCATATGTTTGTTTTCTTTGCAATCGAGAACAATTGATTATTGTTGTCAAAGCCGAGAAATTTATTTGCTTCTTTTAAGGCAAAACCTTCAAGAACTACAAATACTAAAGAACAAGAATTGCTGTGGACATTTATCTTTCTCCTACATGGATGTAGTCAAAGGAAATTCACAGTACAGTCCTTATGCTACTTCAAAATTTATGTTCTTCTGCTGGTCGGAGTGAGATGAAAGCCAAACGAGTCCGGTAAAAGTTGAATAATAACATTTCTAAGCCCATATGAAGAGGTTTGGAAATAAAAATAAGTTCATTCCAATAAAATTTTACTCATTCTTTCTCATTAATCAATTCATTTAATCCCACAAATATGTAGGAATTAGTGCATTAAAAGTCTTCTATATTTGTATGGAAACTTGGTAAAGTTTTGTACCTTTCAAGTTTTTTCCCCCCCCTTTATCATTTTTGTTCCAACTATATCTTATAAAGGATGAGTAAAAGAAAATCGAACATTTGAATCCATAGAAAAAGAAAAATGTTTGCATCCACTAAGCTACACAGTTTTCACTATAGATCCAATTAATTATTTTGGTTCTTTATTTATTTATTTTTTATTGGTATTAACATTCAACAAAATCTTTTGCATTTCAAGTGAGTTAAAAGTTCTTCGTTTTTTTTTTTTTTTTCCTGTTTGCCAAACAAAAGTTCTTACATTAGTAGTTTCGTTATTATATTACAATAATTATGGAAGACATACTTAGGCGTGATGACATAAATATAGAGAATATATATAACTCACCTACAACATAAATGACTTAATTTCAATATATATGGAATTGCCCAACTCATTATTCCAATATTTAATGACTATAAAAATTAATGCCGTATCTAATAGTTTGGATCAACTTCTAGAAGTACAAATTATGATTCCTTACACTTATATTGGCTACTATAAAGAAGGATTCAATTTTAGATTATAGAAGGTAAAATCACAATTCTATTCTATCTTAATTAATTATATTAATTCAATTACTTCTCTATTTTTCACATATTTGTGATAGGAATATTTTCATATATATATTTATCTATATATGTTCTATTTCATTCCATCATATAAATGCTTGGATTGTTGTTCCGACACCCATTCCATTCCAATTTATTTTATTTCAAATATTCATGCATGCCAAACATAACATAATATAATAGATATCTCATATATAAATTTAAACCCTCAATATTTTTGAAACCAATTCCATAAAAGAAAACGCATAACCAGGACTAAGATTTATAATGTCATTGCCAACTAAAGATAGATACTTCCATTGAATTTTGTAACAAAGAACTTTAATTGAATTTATCAAATGGCTATCGAGGGGTTATAGCTTACTTGGGTTGGAGAAATGATGGTTATTGATTTGTATCGCACCTTTTTAACTTGTTGTAATGATAATTTTATTATAATTTTATCTTTTTCATGAATAATTATCATGTGTTAAGAATTCCTATTAAAAAATTGAATAATTATTTATTAGCCAAACTTATGAATAACAATTCAATGTTAAAATCATTTTTTTCAATACTATCATTTAATAAAGATTGAAACTAATTCCTCCATATTAACAATTTCATAATTATTTTATAAAATAGAGACAAGTATAGGGAAGCTAATGAAGGAAAGATAAGTTCTAGTACCTTAAATTAAACACATTGATGTTTCAAAGGCAAAAGCATTAATAAATTGAAATTCATCATGCAAAATGCAGTTTTTTAAGCAAATCAGGAAACAGCCTGGCTTTCCTATGCATCGGATGATATGCGTACTTATTCTATGATTAGATAATTTCTAGTTACTATTCAAATAACCTACTTCTTAATCTTACAGTTCCTATAAGTAATGCAAAAAATAAGCTTTATTATAAACTATCTGAAATATACTGATGTAACATCTAGAAATATGTTATTTAAGTATATTTCAAACGGTGTTAGTACAGTATACTAGTAGATCTTTTACTTATACCATTTTATAATTTTAATTATTTTTTTAATTACTTATAATATTAACTCCCATCTCAACATATTTCTAAATGTTTATTTTCTCTGGTGCATTTTTCTCCACCTATTTTATCACCTAAGTAAAAGTCACTAAATTTGCAACTTTATAAACAAGACAAAACAACACGTAAAGGTGACATCATATTCAAGCACCCTTCTTTTGTCCAAAATCGATTGAATTGCTCCGATTTGGACTACGACAAGTTTCACCAATATCTAAAAATTTGAATATTCTTAACACTTAGTAATTTTAGGTATGTGAGATTTATTTTATTTTCATCTGAATCTTATCTGTATTTTATCTGTATCTAATTTGTTCATGAGTAAAAATATTTTTTCTGTGAAACATCTGTTTTATAGTAATAAAAATAAAATACTAAAACTACTTTAAAAAAAGAAACGATAAAGTCTGATCATTTTTTTAAAGGCTCTATATAATGGTTGTTTAACCCAATCTCTTCACTTCCATTTTTTCACTTAATATACTTATCACCTAATTATTTTGCCCAAAATTTTATTGTATTAAAAGATACTGCCTAGACAATCTTTGAATAGCTAAAAGCCACTGGTTCGCAAGTCTTGATAATGGAGGTCATCTTATCTAGTGCTCTAGAGAAGGAAAACCCTCATACGCCTTAGATGATGAGAATCATGCCACAAAAAAGGTAAGGAAAAAGGATGCTAGTGGAAATTTTGAAACTAGAGGTGCTTCCTTCAAAGAAAAACTTTCGAATGGAGAAAGGGAGATGGAGTAGCATGAAAATCAAATCTTTGATGTAAATATACACGATGAAGATGTACTCTTTGGACGTGAAAGGACTATGCCTTGTATCCATTTCTTAGAGAGGGTGCACATCATGATGCCACAATTAATGAAAGGTAGTGAGGCTGCTTGGAAGGAATATTGGTTATAGGGTGCTTTTGAACAGAATGATGAGCCTATGGAAGCCTCGAGGAAATATTGAGATGGTTGATTTAGACAGTGGATATTTCCTTGTAAAATTGTAGAATATCAATGACTACACAAAAGCACTATTGGGCGATCCTTGGACGATTATGGGACACCACTTAGTAGTACAACCTTGATGCATCTTTCAATACCAAAGAGGAAACTTTTCAACATAGCGCTTGGTTAGATTTCTAGGGATGTCAATTCAAATTATCAAAAAAAATTCTTCGTGCGATAGTTGGAACCATTGGAATTTATCAAAATTGATTATAATACAACGCTTCTCAAGATGTAAGTTTCCTCCTATGGCAATTGAAATCGAATTTGAAGAAGCCCTAGTGTCTAGAATCCTAATTCATGGAAGAATACAACAGTAGAGTACGTATTTGCTATAATGTAGAATCTATGGTCATGTAGTGAAAGTTCCTGATAACGAAAGGAAAAACTAATAGCAAGATGCTTGATATGGCTGCCAATGATAGAAACATGAAGACTCCAATGAGAGATGAAGATTAATTTGGGCCCTAGATTCATGCCACCAGACATGGAAAAAGAGGACCTAATAAAGAAAACTCTATGAAAGACAATGGTGACAGGTAGGAATACAACTAGGTTGAGCTAGAGATGGTTAGTATAAGAGCTCAACCCATGACCCTATAAGGTTTTTGTTTTTCAATACCCAAACTCAACTCTATATTCTAACCCGCCCTACCCTACCACCAATTTATCTTTTTTTCTTTCCTTTTTCATAATATTTTCCTTTGTTTTCTTTCACATTTAATATACAATTATATTCAATTTCAATAACTCAAAATGTAATAGCAAAATTTCACTAAAGCACGAAAATTTCATGATAAATACACATATGATTGCTTGAATAAAGAATACACTTAAAGATTTGACATTTGTTCCAAAGTTATTCCAAAAAACTTAAAACCATGGTAGTCAAACTCGCTATTCTATGTAGAATCATCATAGGGTCAGTAGAGACGGAACATAGAGTTGAAACGTAGAAACGTAAGTTTTTATGACCTATATAAATTAGCTTTCGAATTGCAGAGACTTTCTTATATTAGTCTTTAGAAAACTTAAAAATAGATAATAAAATTATAGAAACATAAAAAATCAACATATTTTGAAGATTCTATAATGATTAAAAAAACAAAGCAAATCGAACAAGTTTAGGTCATTTTTACAAGAAACAAGGTTTCATTTTTAGTACTGCCTTCAACATGGCCATGCAAAAGGACATGGATGAAGTCATAAGCATCAAAGAAGAAAAAAAATGAAGAAATTAAGTGTTATTTTCTACCCTCACCCAAGCACGGTTGCGCGAAAGAGTTGGGATGAAGTCAAACACATTAGAGAAGAAAAAAAATGCAGAAATTAAGTGTTTTGTTTTCTACCCTCCCCTGACTACAGCAATGTAGAAGGACGAGATGAAGTCAAAGCATCATAGAAGAAAAAAAATGCATAAATTAAGTGTTTTGTTTTCTAGACTCCGTAGTAAAACTTTATAAAATAGTATATACCAATAGCACTGCAATAAAAATTCCTAATAACAATGATGAACATTTTATGAAAGCTAGGATAAGAGAAAAAAATTCTTAGGGATTGTAAAATTAGTCCAACAAACTTGAAACTACAATCGACATCAATGCCAATATGAGCATAATCATGGTCAAAATCATTAGTATAAACTTATCTATCTTAGATTCTTAATTTTGGGACATGAGGTTCATTATAAACTTAGCTAATTATTAGCAAGTAATAATAGTAATAACAAGTAATAGACTTAGCTTATTACAATTGCTATCGTAATGAAGAGGTAGAACCAGACGTAAGGGGTGTGAGTTATGGTGGCAAGTGGTCGTGGTGACAGAGTGGTACCATGGCAATGACAAAGTGATGAGCGACCAAGTGGTGGTGATAGCGCGAATCGAACGGTCAAGTGGTGGTGGTGGTGTAGCGACGAGCAGCCGAGTGGTGGTGATGGAACAAGTTGAGTGACGAACTAGGACTGGTGGTGGCAATGATGGACTATTACTAGTTTCAAAAATTTCAAAAAAAACCCTAAGTCTCTATCTCGAACATGATATTCAGTAAAAGAAGAAACTAAAGGTTAGTGAATAAAAAGTTATCTTTAACTCACAATCGCCGCTGGTAGCTAAGTGATGGGAGGTTAGAGTTGCATGTAGGTGTTGATGTAAGTAGTGATGCAAGTGGTGGTGGTCATGAAGTGGTTATCGTAGAGCCATGAGCAATCAAGTGGTTGTGATGGAGTGAGTCCAGCAACAACGTGAGTGATGGATAAGGACTAGGATTGGTAATATGGATGACGGATTGACACAGTGACAATGGCAAATAGCAACTTCGAAAATGAAAAGTTATATTAATGTGCATGTTTTAGATAGAGTCAGGACTTAGGGTTTTAAAATTGACTTTTCTTTTATTATTTTATGTTAAATTATACATAATTTGACAGGTTTGAATTACCCATCGGGACTTTTCATTGACCCGAACCCACCCTAAACCTATAGGTTCAAACCACTATTTGTCAAACCCAACCCACAACCTTATAGCTTTCTCAGCGAAGCGGGCAAGTTCGGTACCGTTTAATGACTCGATCTGGTTGCATTCTCAGTAATAGGCTAAACTCTAAAAGAAACTTCCATACAAGATTGAACATTTTAGCTAATATAGATGAGGATTTTGAGGTAGAGAATCGTAAGATGAATTAAATAAGGAGAAAATCAATCAACAGGATATTATGGCAAATTTGCAAAAGAAGGAAAGGAATAATTGTAAGGGTGACTCATCCAAACATGCTAGTAGCAAAAATATACAATGTAAGAATAAATCAAATAGAAATGTAGATGGGCCATGGCCCAAGGAAGATAAAAGGGAGAGTTTAAAGGAAAAACAAGGACCCTAATGTCCTTCGCCTGTAAACAATCAAGGGAGTCAAGCAGCAAGCTATGTAGATAATATGAAGGGCAACAATAAAGAGAAGACCTCTCCTGATAATAAGAATTACCTTAACCCAAAATTTCATACAGTAGTAGTTATGGAGGCACTAACTAGTAAGGAGATAAGCACACCTGATCTATCTCAACAATTTGAAACTTTCTCAGCTAAAATGTTTAGCTCTAAGCGCTTTGGTAAGAGAGAAAAACCATTTGATAAAGCATTTGTCACTTAGCCTAAGAATCAGGTTTGCTTCAAGGAAACTAGTGTAAGAGCGACACCTAAAACCAAGGAAAATTGTCATTTGGAGGAGTTGGATAATTTTTGTGATAGTAAGGTAGAGGAAACTCAATCCTGTGATTCAGAAGAACTTCTAGTGGTGGATGCCACTCCTAAATTGTGATCACTCTAGGTACTACCCTTCCTTTTATTTTATTTTTCCCTCATGATTATACCTCTTGTTATCTATAACTGCCAAGGGGCAGCTAAAAAAGAGTTTAGTAGAGTGTTGATCTGGTTTATCAACATGTATTCTACCCTTATTTTGGCACTTTTGGAACCGCATATTAGTGGTGTTCAAGCTGAGAGAGCAATTAAGCAATTAGGCTTTCCTCATTCTCATAGAATGGAGGCTTATGGTTTTTGGATGGTATTTGGTTGATGCAGAAGTAGGATATTGATGTCCAAATTATCCTAAATGACTAGTAATTTATTCATGATAAGATTTTGTCTTTATGTTGGCTCCTTCTTTTTAACAATGTATATAGCAGTCTTTCTTTGAGTTTTCAAATATTACTTTGGGACAAACTCTCATCATTGGTTGAATGTATCTCTGAACTGTGGATAGTGGAAGGAGACTTTAACACTTTTGTTCATGCAAATGAGAAGATTAATGGCCCTAGGAAAAGTTCAAGTAGTTGTAAAAAATTTGGAAGGTAGATTGCTAATAACAACATGATTAATGCTGGTTATACAGGTTCATGTTGTACTTGGTTTAGAGGGATGTGCTATGAGATATTGGATAGGGCTCTTATCCATCATTATGGGAAGACTGATTATGATAGCATCAATGTTATCTATCTTCATCACATCCACTCTAATCACTCCCTGCTTTTAATGAAGATTCTAAAGTTTAGGAATGCTGGTTATAGTAAGAAAGGATTTTGTTACATTTTTGCATGGACAACTCATCTTGAATGAAACTCTTTCATTAAAACTAATTGGTGTGATTCCATTCCTTTCATGGATATGCTATGAAAGTTTACCTCTAGTGTTGATGGGTGGAACATAAACTGCTTTGGCAACATTTTATAAAGAAAACACAAAGTACTAGCTAGGCTTACTAGTATTTAGGATGCTCTTTTCACTCACACAACCACTAATCTCATTAATCTGGAAGGCTATTTTAGAGAAGAATATGAGTATCCTCACTCAAGAAGAACTACTATGGAGACAACGTACTAACTTCAATTAGATTTCCATTTGGTGATAGGAGCTCCTCCTTTTTTCATAGACGAGCTAATGGATGAAAGTAGAGACTAATAGTGGAGACACTAAAGTAGAAAATAGCCAATGGTGTTCCGACCTAAAAGCTCTAGTTGCGGCAGCTGCAAAGTTTTTTCAAAAAGTATATAATTATGATCATCAATGCTATATTTTGGAGTACCTAAGGGGTCTTTTTCCTACTATGTCGAGTGACCCAATTAATGATCTCAATTGATCTATAGATGATATGGAGATTTATAATGCAATCCATGAAATGGGTCCTTTCAAAGGTCCAGGCATGGATAGATTTCATGCTTTTTTTTTTTTAGAAAAATTGGGCTATTGTTGGCCCCTCCTTGTGTAAAATGATAAAATTAGCTTTCCAAAATGGGAAAATTGATGCTGACCTAAACACTACCTTAGTCTGTCTTGTTCTAAAAATAGATAAGCTTGAGGGTTTTCATCATTTTTGACCAATTAATTTATGTAATGTTAGTTACAAAACTATTACTAAAGTCATAGCTAATCGTTTGAAAGGAGTTATGCTAGATCTTATTCACTCAGCTCAATCGAGTATTATGGTTGGAAGAAATATTGTAGATAATATTATTATCACCTAAGAAATTATCCATTCCATGAAAAATCATAAAGGAAAGAAGAGCTGGATGGCCATAAAAATTGATCTTGAAAAAGCCTATGATCGCCTAAGTTGGAGGTTTATTTGGGATTCTCTTATGGCTGTTGGGTTCCCTCTTTTGCTTTCCAAAGTAATTATGAGCTGCCTCGAGATTAGTTCAATCCAGGTGAATCGGAATGGAAATTTAGTACTCCTTTTAATCCATACAAAGGAGTGAGGCAAGGTGACCCGGTATCCCCTTATATTTTTGTTCTTTATACAGAGAGACTCTCCCACGCCATTTGTAAATTGATAGATGAAGGACTATGGGAGCCTTATAATTTTGGAAACTTACTAGTCTCACACTTATTCTTTGTTAATGATCTCATATTGTTTATGGAATCTTCAATTGAGCAAGCTCGTGTTTTAATTAATGTTTTGGATGAATTTTGTAAAGCTTTTAGTCATGCAGTGAGTCAAGGAAAGTCACAAATATTCTTTCCCCCTAATGTTGATATGGAGACAAAAAATAGCATCAACTTAATGCTTGACTTTAAAGTTACTGATGATCTTGGGGTTTGGGAAGTACTTAGGTTTCCCATTATTACTTAAAAAGTTACAATAAGTACTTTTAAGGAAGTGCTCGATAAAGTTCAAGTAAGGGTAGATAAATGGCAACCCTACCTTTTTTCTTTAGTTGGGCGTATCACTTTGAGCAAATCTATTTTGTCTGATATACCAGTTTATACTATGTAATCTAATTATTCCTAAAGGTGTATGTATGCTTTGGATGCAATTGCAAGAAAGTTTATTTGGGGGTCAAATGCAAATCAACACAAAAGAAGCTTGGTATGTTAGGATAGAGTATGCCAACAAAAAAATTGGGGAGGTTTAGAAATGAGAAGAATGAAAGAGATGAATGATGCTCTCCTTATCAAGATAGCCTGGGGTTTGATATCTGAGCAAGACAATCTCTGGACAAAGGACATCAAAACTAAATACAATATGCCCATAGATGATCTTTGAGACCATTTGTGTGAAGAAAAGGGATCTTATTTGTGGAGCAACATTTGTAGACTATGGCATATAAGTGTGCAGGGTATTTAGTGGATTATTAGAGATGGGAAATGAACTAAATTCTGGAAAGACTTCTGGATCAACATGGATGGCAGCCTCTTTGATTATGTGAGTAATGATATTAGTCCAATGGAAGAAGATTCTTGTGTTTGTGACTATGTCACATGTGAAGGAACATGGGATTTATGCCGTATAAATAATAGATTGCTAGAAATGGTAGTTAGTAAAATTTTGACAATTTGTCCCTTTCACAGCTTTGTAGGATCTGACTAAATAGTGTGGAGATTTTCCAATTTGGATAAATTTTCTACTTCAACAGCTTACACGATGCTATGTAGGAAATGATGGAAGAATGAGGACACTCCATGGCATGCTATTTGGAAATGGAAAGGACCTAACATGATCAAATCTTTTCTTTGGTTGGCTGGTCATAAGGCTCTCTTGACAAATAACAAGTGAATGTTAAGACATTTAACAAACCATAGCAGTTGTTCCTTATGTGAGTCAGATAATGATGATATAGATCATGATCTTTGCTTTAGTTATAGAGCAGTTTCCTTTTAGTATAGATTAATTCCTGCAGATGAAATGGCTAAATTCATGTCTAAAAATTTCAATAATTGGTTTTGGCTAATCTAAACTCCAAGAAAATTATATATGGTATTGATTGGGGGATCCCCTTTGGAGTAGCATGTTGGATGTCGTGGAATTGCAAAATAAAGACATATTTTCTCATGATTATGTCTCGATTTCAACAATGGACATATAACTATTTCCAAATCTAAGGAAATAATTTTTAAAAATAAAGAAGTTATCAGGTCTAGTATGAAGAAAGAGAGAGAGATACAGATTAGATGGTCTCCGCTTGCTAAAGGATGGTGGATATTGAACACTAACGGGTTCATGACTAGATCAACTAGAAAGGCAGCTGTTGCAGGTGTGCTTAGGAGCCAGTTGGGCTATGACAAAAGGGCTTCATGTTTAATGTTAGGGTATGTTTTGCTTTGAGAGTAAAACTATGGGGTATCTTACAAGGTCTTGAGCTGGCCTGGAATATGGGTACTAGAAGTTAGTTGTGGAGATTGATAATAAAACAATGGTTGAGATTCTAAAAGGGCATTGTAATAGCAAACAAAAATTGGACAATTTAGTGTTACCCATTAAACGAATGTAACAAAACTGGGAGGTGAATTTTCAGCATACTTATAAAAAAGGAAATAGATTTGCTGATCATCTATCTAAAGAAGCTTTGCAAATACCGTACGGACTCCAAATCCTAAATAAAGCTTCTGAGTCTATTAAGGATCTTTTGTTTCAAGATATGATAAGTGTTTCTTTATCTAAAACTTGTATTGTCTGATCTGGGCCTCTTTGTCCTCTTTTTATCTAAAAAAAATCGTATTGTGTTACTTCAGTTGATTTGCCACAAGTTTTGTCTATATCTCAAAATTTGATTATACCTAACATCTGATTATTATCTTGTTCCTTTTTTGAACCGCTCCATATAATAGCTGTTTAGCTCAAAATTTGTCCACACTCTCCAATTGTTTATTGAAAAATTTTGATTGAACTTTAAAAAGCTGGAATTGTACAGTTCATAGAGGAAAAGACATGGACAAAGAAATCAAGGAAGAAATAAAAGGTGAGGGCGACAAATGATGAGGCTTGAGCGTCACTTTTTCACAAAGTATTGTCTGGCTGGAGTGGTATCAATGTGTCTGATTTTTTAAGGTTACCTGGAAAATAGGTCGTAAAAATGGGTCACTCACCTGGTCAACGTGCAATCTCTATTCGGCTACTCCCTACCTCTTGAATTCTGTGAACACTTTCACGTCCACTTGCATCGCAAATTACAATCTATCTTTCAATGTTGAATCAAATTTAAAATAGCATAGTGGTATCTTCTTGTCCTCTCAAGTGAAGGTCTCTAGTCGAGTTTTCCCTTTCCGCTTTAATAGTAAAAGAAAAAGGAAATCAAATCCAAAATAAATATGCTCTGTAGAGTAGATAAATTCAAAATTAATAAACTTGGCATAAATTTTAATAATAAAAGAAAAAATATAACCGGAGTATTTAATTCTTTCCAATGATTTTAATTAAAAGGGAAGGAAAAATGAAAGGAATAATAATCATTACTAATAGCAAAGTAATGGATAAACTAAAATTACTAGTACAAAAGATCAACTCGTGAAAATTAATCTTTCTAATTCCCTTTCCCTCATATTTTCCTCCCTAAACCATAAAATGAATTCGAACATTTTCCTCTTTTTTTTTTTTTTCTAAGGTCTCTCTCCATTCTTTTCTTCCCGTTTTCCTTGTTCGAAAACACAGTTTCAATAAGATTCTTTTTATGATATTGTTGACAAATTTAAAAAGAGGAAAAAGGAAAAAAACAAAGTAAGCACATGCCGACATGCAAATTCCAAAACATAAAGACTGATTGAATCAATTATAAAGAGAAACAATCAGCATCGCGTTTACCTCAAAGCTAACTTCAAATACTACCAATTAATTAGAGTTTGATTCGATTGTACTTATTTCTTACTCTAGAAAAAAAAAAAAAAGTTTGATAGCAATACAAATCTGCACTTCTATTTGAGAAAAAAAGAGACAAAATTAATTTTAAAAGTTTGATCATTTTTTTACTCAATCATTTATAGTTTTATTTAAGCCCTTGGAGTTTTGTAATGGTTTGGAACATGTTCTTCTATTAGATATCACATTAATAGTTCATATATATTATCTCTTGATTGACCCACAATAATTAACTTAACAAACTCTTATTATTATATATGCTTAGATGGATGAAAAATTACATGAGTATGGCTTGTAATTTATAACTTTCACAAATAAGTGGCTAGTATTTTTGTTTTTACAAATACAAGATTTGAATTTATAGTAATTTATTAATACTGATTAGGGATGCTAGTCAACTTATTATTGGTTTAAAAATAATTAATTGAATAACATGATATTATAAATATATTGGTAAAATAAAAGATATATAAAATAAACATGAAAAAAATGGAAAATTAAATTTTTATTAAATAAAATAAATAAAATATTTGATGATATCATCTTATTTTATTAATTATTTATGAACCAATAAGAATTCAACTAGTGAACTTATTTAAAATCAGTAAATAACTATAAAATACAGGTCATGCTTTTGTTAAAAATAAAAACATAAAAATCACTAGTTTGCAAAATTTCAAGAATACATGTTTTGCTTGTGTAATTTTTTCTTAGTTAAGTATATAGAAAAACATTGCAAGTATATATAAAAAAATGAAATAGAGAAAAAACAGTGATTTTTTATTTTTATTTTTGTTGTACAAGTTGACTAAATATATTTAGTAATAAAAGCTTTTCAAAGTAAATATTGTGAGTCAAAATGATAACATGTTCAACTCTTAACAAAATATTTAATGGAGTTGATTGAACTTCTTACTCCATCGATTTTCAGGAGATTGAAAACATATAAAGAATATGAAAATGGAAAATCTTAATACAATATAGATAAATATTGAAAATACTAAACTTTTAATTTACTTGTGTAAATAAATCACACGTTATCTGCAGATGAAAAAACGGTCAACATTTTTCTTAGGTGTGCTTCGAAATTTATAGGAAAAATGAAAATTGATAGAAATATGTTATGATAACAAAATAGGAAAAAGAATAAGAATTTTCACCTTTTGCTCTTAAAGGTAGGAAGGAAATAGGAGCAAACATAAACAAACATAGATAAATATCCCTCTTTTTTTTTCTCAACTTGCTTTTTATAGGTGTTCTACAGGGATGAACCGAACCGGGGCCAAAAGGGGCCTAACCCCTTGTTTGAGAAAAATTTTAATTATTATAATATATTTAAATAAAAAAATATGTGTTATGTTTATATTTGTAATAAAATAAATTTGATTCCTCCAGTTATATGGTTTTGTATTCATCCCTACGTGTTTAAATATTTTACATACTTCTTACAGCCAAACTTTCTAAATATCAATTACTTGTTCATTTTATTGTAATAATAACAAATCTTTAAATTCTATTAATATGAATATATTAGCAATTTAATATTGAAACTGTTTTTTTTAATAAATATGCTCATTAAAAAAATAAATAAATGAAGATTCTTTTATAGTTATATTGCATTTTTGGGTTAATGTAAAAAAATTCGTATATAGATTTTCACAAAAAAGTTCAATTAATTATCTAAAGTTTGGTTTTGAATAACTTGGTACGTGAATTTTTGCAAAAGGATAATCAGGTACTTGAAGTTTGATTTTGAATAATTTGGTACCTGAAGAGGAAAAATGTATGTGAAAGTACAAAATTATTTAAAATCAAATTTCAAATATCTAATTAAATTTTTGTAAACGTTCAAGTGCCATTTTTGACATTATCTCTACATTTTTCCCTAATGACAATTACATTAGAGTATTATCCCATCCAATAAACTAAATGTACAGTATATTTGTTCTTATTTTATACAAAGTACCTTGTACATCATTATCAATAAATTTACTCTTTTTTTGAATTTCACGTATTCCGTATATTTGCACGGTCAACCTTTGACAAATGAAATCTTTAAAAACTCTAAATCTTAAAATATATGCAATCATCCTTATAAGACTATTTACTTTTTTCTTAGTAAAATTTGAAAATTAAAATATAAATAGTATATAGCATAATATAATATTTAAAAAATAAATGATAAAACTGAGTTTTATTCTGTTGTTTTGATTTTTATATATAATACGTTAATAATAATAGTTATATTTTATATATTACAATATACGCATACAGCCTTATAAGACACCTTATTCTACAATGCTCTCACGGTGTCATTAATGTCATTAATGATCTTACTATAAAAATTAATATAAACGATGTTTTAATAGGTTGTCAATGGCTAAAGATGGATTTGAACCAGGATAAATGCGTTAAAAAGAAGGGGCGAAAAATAAATTGAAAAAAAAAGGCCACAAGACATAGAATTTTCCAATGGACATTTCGGTTAAAAAAAATTATTTTTAATGATAAGAAACAATGCATATTGGGAAATATAAGTGGAAATTACACTAAAGCTGGCCATATGGACAAAATGGCCAAAGTGAAATTATTTTTCATTTATAAATTTTTATTTTTTAATATTAATTTGTGTGGAAGTTGAGACATTTATCCTGTGTTTGAAAACTTTGTCCAAAGTGGAAGTAGACAGAAAGAACCAGAAGGAAGTGGAAATGAGGAGAAATGAAGTGGAGTAAAATTTTTATTTTATGTTTAATAAGTTATGAGAGGAAAAAAAAAAAATTGAGTTAATGATTGATAAATTTATTTTTATATTATTTTTATAAAATATTAATATAAACTATTTTATAAGGATATTTTTATCATTCTAATTAATTTCACTCCATTACCTTTCTTTTTATCTCAACATTGGATGGAAAGTCTATGGTCTCCCATTTTCCTTTACGGTCCTCCATTTTCTCCTATTTCACACGGTTTAAGATAGTCAAACAAAGAAAATTCATCCCATTTTCTTTCTCTTACGTTGGTTTCGGTCAACTTCCACTAGTCCAACCCCAGCATTAGCTATAGGCGATTGTTTGTTTGTCTGGCTCTAGCACTAGGTGTGTTTGAAAGTGATAAATAATTAAATAAATATATTGTATATAAAATAAAGATAAATAAATATTAAAGATAATGTTTCTTGATATTTGGGTTATCGAGAAAGCGAATGTTTGGAAGAAAAAAAAAAAAAAGAAAGAAAGAAAATTGTAAGTTGGGAGTTGCTAAACAAATCTAAAAGTTAAGTGGTCCAATAACAGGTAATTTGTTTGGATTGTCTGTTTTTCATCTGTATCTGTATCTTTTTTAAAATGATATGTGTAAATATATCCGATTTGCATCTAAATTTCATCTATATTTATTTATTTGATCTTTTGATGAGAACTGTCAACTTTTTTTATCTATATCTATTTCTTGATAAATAATTTATTATCAAAAAGTTTGAAAAAGTGTCTGTATCTGCCAAAAAAGACCAAAACAAACAGATATATTAGACTTGGCTACTAGATATTGAAACAGTTTGATAGGGTCAAAGGCAAAGTGATGCGGTGGTGGTACTTGGTTTGAGCTTTTCTTTTCTATATTTCAGGTTCTGAAAAATTTTTCCCTTTAAATTAAAAAAGAAAAAAAAAAAAAAGGCAACTACTCTGTTTGTTTCACTCTCATTTCACTTAACACTGTGGTATCCGTATCCCCGCCCACACCCCCACCCAAAAAAAGAAAAAAAAAACCACCTTAGAAATTAGGGTTTTTATTATTATTACAACCTTGAAACTTGTAATTAGGTTTTAGATTTTTCTTTTTGTCCTAACCTCTCTCAATTTCTCGGATCCACACACCAATTTTGATCTATGTAAGTTTTCCTTTTCTAAACTCTACCTGATTTCAATTTCAAATTTGAAAAAAAAAATTACAAAAGATTGTAATTATGCACATACTCACTTGTAATGCTTAATTATTATACTGTAGTAGAAGTACCCATTTTGTTCTTACGCACTTTAATGGCTCAGAGAGATGAATTTTGATAAGTGGACTCATTTTTTGAGCATTTCTAAGTGTAAGGATTGAATCTTTTGCTTTTGGGTTAGCTTAAAGGTTGAATCTTTAGTCTAGGAAATTTTGTAGATTTTTAGGGTTTTGAAGATATGATCAAGCAAATACTTGGTAAAATACCTAGAAAGCCCTCAAAATCATCCCAAAGTGATTCAAACAATGATGGATTGGTTAATTCCAGTTCCTCAGTTAACTCTTATCTAGGACCAAACTCTACGTATAGCTCGAAATCTTCGAATTTGGGTTCGGGGAATTCGAGGTTGAGTAATGGGGTAGTCTCTAATCATGGGAAGAAGTCAGCTCCAATTGCTTCCCAATTGGGTCCGGTGTTATCTTCAGGTTCCTATGAGGCCTTGCCAAGTTTTCGGGATGTATCCAACTCGGAAAAGCAGAATTTGTTTTTGAGGAAGTTAAGTATGTGTTGTGTCACATTCGATTTCAATGATCCATCGAAAAACCTCAAGGAGAAGGAAATAAAGCGGCAGACATTACTTGAGTTGGTTGATTATATATCGTCAGTTAACTCCAAGTTTAATGAGGCAACTATGCAGGAGATTACAAAGATGGTTTCGTTGAATTTGTTTAGGTCATGTTCTTCGAGCAATGATGATAAGGTTCTGGAGTTTGATCCTGAGGATGAAGAAACTACTACAGAACCGGCATGGCCACATATACAGATTGTGTATGAGATTTTGCTTAGGTTCGTTGCTTCATCGGAGACTGATGCGAAGCTTGCAAAGAGGTATATTGATCATTCGTTCATATTGAGGTTGTTGGAATTGTTTGATTCTGAGGATCAAAGAGAAAGGGAGTATTTAAAAACAATCCTTCACCGTATTTATGGGAAGTTCATGGTACACCGGCCCTTTATTAGAAAATCTATCAACAACGTGTTCTACAGGTTTATTTTTGAGACAGAGAAGCACAACGGAATTGCTGAGTTGTTGGAGATTCTGGGGAGTATAATTAATGGGTTTGCTTTGCCTTTAAAGGAAGAGCATAAGCTTTTTCTTGTTCGTGCTTTGATTCCCCTCCATAAGCCCAAGTGTGTAGCCATGTATCATCAGCAGCTTTCCTACTGCATTACGCAGTTTGTAGAGAAAGATTTCAAGCTGGCTGACACAGTAATTCGTGGTCTTTTGAAGTATTGGCCTGTAACAAATAGTTCGAAGGAAGTCATGTTCCTTGGCGAACTTGAAGAAGTTCTAGAAGCCACCCAGGCAGCAGAATTCCAGCGCTGCATGGTGCCACTTTTTCGACAAATCAGTCGGTGTCTCAATAGCTCACATTTCCAGGTATATATGGTGATATGGTCGACTTTTGTCCTTATTTTGGTGCAAGTATCACGGAATATTTTCACATGATTCTTTGCTTGCACTTACATTGCTTTGAGATTTACAGTAGAAAGTTTGATGGCTCAACATTTCGTTCAATTTGCATCATTTGTTACCATTTATCTTACAAAATTAGATACTAGGGTTCATGAATAAAATATTTAAAGATAATTGAAGGTTTGTGAATGGCCTAGTAATTTGAAGTGGTCTCTGTGTTCCTGGTGAATACAACATCATTTCGTAATTAATCTAATCAGTTGATTTCTTGTTTGTACCTATTCTCTTGATTCTTGAGTTGTTTTCAGTGTCCTGCAAAGAATTTGTGTTGTGTAAATAAAAGATCTATAGTACTCTTTATGGCAATTGACATGGTTGAAGGCCTTTGCGTCTCTGCACTTTGCCGAAGGATATGTAATCCATGCCTTTGACTGATGGGGTTGCTGCAATCTGATTTCATTGAACTTATGTTTGATAATGTAATAATATTAATCATTGTATTGATTGCTATATTGTGTTCTCGCATTTCTTAGCCTTGGTGCTCTTTATGGCTAGGATGGTAGTAAATAGCTTGATGGTTACATCAATAATCTCTAAGATGCTGTGTTGCAGCTATCTGAAGTGCTATAAATGATGCACAGTGGTAAGGAAAAAACATCATGCCAAAACCAGAACTGAGCTATGTAAAGACCCTTATGATGTGCATCTGGTCTCATCCTTTAGAGTCCAGTTATATTATTGACTGCAGCTATGCAGCTTTGCTTTTCCTTTTGCTGCCATGTAAAGCATATTAGCTTCTCTCCTTCTTTCTTCTTCTTTTTGTTGTTGTTGTTGTTGTTGTTGTTTTTTTTTTTTTTTTTAAAGTGAAATATCAAATTTAGTGCCTGAAATTTGTTTGAAAATTTAATTTGATACCTAAACTATGAAATGGTTAATTTAATATCTAATCACATTTTTCGTGATTATAATTATTACCTTGTAGGAGCTTCTACGATTTTGTTGATGGGATCGTTTAGTTAACCATCTAACTGTTAAAATAAATATAATAATTGGGATTTAACTATTTTAACAGTTTGATTATGGTTGAGTAGTGTGAACCATTAGATAGTGACGGGATCGATCCCACAAAAACTAATGATGGGACCATATCATTTTCCTATCTCTGTAACATCATTTGTTTTATTTGCTGATTTGGAAAAGACAATCTATCAATGCTATATAACGTTAAGAAAGGTTGTAAAAATACAATGATAAGCTGCCTCTTTCATGTTATCAAAAAAGGTAAACAGTATTAAAGATATAGTGAAAATAACCAAGAAAAGTTTGATTGGATATTAAATTGATTACTTTAAAGTTCAAATGCCAAATTTGACATTTACTCATTTTTAAATAAATAATGGAAACCTAAAGTAGACATCGTTATGGTTCCGGAGTCAAACTAAACCAGAACTGGATCCACTGGTTCCGGGTCTTGAAATCAAGGAACAGTCTCCCACGGTTCCGATCCGGTTTCGTGGAACCGCTGATTCCTAATTCCGATTTTGGAACCGTATTTTAAAAAAAAATAAAAAAAATAATAATTTTTTATTTTTAATAAAATAAATTTTAAATTCAAAATAATTACTGGATCTAAAAGTATTAAATTATTTAACTAAAATTTTAAAAAATTTATTTAGAATGCACGTTTATATGTATACAACACATTCAATATCAATTATAGTTAATATTATGATATTGTAAAATACTCTAAAGATAAAAAAAAAATTATTATGTAAAAAATAGTCTCATATTATTAAGAATATGAATTTTAATTTTAGTAGAAGTTTATTTAAACTAACTATATATGATTTTAAGCTATGTTTATTTGTGTTGTTGATAATAACATATTAAATATTGTGAATAAATAATAAATTTTACTATTTATATGAAATGATTTAAATATTAATAATTATATATTTAATATTATTTTTAGTTTTTTCACTGAGACCAGGTAAATTCGCCGGTTCCATCGGTTCTAGGCCAAAAAACCGTCTAAGAACTGTGAAACCGGCGGTTCTGTAGCTGGTTCTGGAACCGGCCAACTGATCCGGTTTCGGTTCTGGAACCGTTGGTGATGATTCGGGTTCGGTTCTTGGTTTAGAACCGAACCATGCCTATGTCAAACCAAAGGGTTCTTGTTAAGGAAATGTTTATTACATTACAGAAAGATGCATTGTTCTTCCATATAACATATTTTCCATATTTTCATGTGTTATACATGCCATGTAAAAGCTAACCCACAAATGAACCATGTAATATGAAATGCAATTTTTTAGATAGTACTCCTAGATAGAAAACCCATTTTTATGATTTACGCTTTGTAAAAGTTTGGATTTAAGCAAAGGTTATTATTCACAAGAAATTCCATGCTGTGTTCTATAAAAAACTAAGAAGAATAAAAGAATAGAAAATACTGCAACGCATTCCCTTGTTCTGAAGTTAAACATCAATGATTTGAATCTGTACTTCTCTTGATATAAACTGAGAGACTCGTCCTTCTTCCATTGGCAGGTAGCTGAGCGGGCATTGTTTTTATGGAACAATGATCACATAAGTGATCTCATCATGCAGAACAGGAATGTCATACTACCTATAATTTTGCCTGCGTTAGAGAGGAATACCAGGAGTCACTGGAACCAAGCTGTCCAGAGCCTGACACTGAACGTGAGAAAAATCTTCGCAGATGCTGACCAAGCACTTTTTGAAGAATGCTTGGCCAGATTCCAAGAAGATGAAATTAAGCACAAGGAGTTGCAGGAGAAGCGGGAGTCCATGTGGAAGCGCTTGGAAGATGCAGCTGCTTCAAAGGATGTGACCGATGAACCACTTTTAATTTCAAGGTTTGGCTCTTCTATTGCCATTGCCACCAGTGCAAGTCCGAAAAATCCAGCTGACGGTGAAGAGCGATGACTGGATTGAACCGATGTCATTTCTTTTGCATGAAGCAGAGTGCCCTTTCAGTTAAGCCAGTCAGCGAGCGAGCGAGTTCAACATGAAGCATGCATCTTCATTGTACCTGTTTCGGGGCCACACCCTGTGCTATTGTGTGAGGGTTAGTTAATATGGACATATCAGCCCCTCCCCTGTCCCCCTTGATGGAGGTGTAAGCATGTGTATCATATGACATGTCATTCATAAATTATGATTTTATTCAATCTGGGTCGTGATAAAATCAAATGTGTTGGACTTGAAAGGATTATAATTCTTATGTTTGTGGCTTTTGTTGGTTTGTTATTTTATACCTTCCATAAATTGAATTGGATTGCCATTCTTTTGACCAAATTTCACATAAATGATTCCAGGCTCCAGGGTGTATTTCCCTCCCATTTCTGATGAAATGGAAAAAAAAAAATCGAGCATCCTGGCTACATCTTTCATCTGTATGCTCCTCGTTGATTTTGCATTCTTTTTACTCCATGGGAGCCAATCGTAAAAATCTGAATAATTTTGCAGTTTGGCGATGATACTCCTTAACTCCACATAAAACTGTTTGAATTGATAAATTTCAAATATGTTTGTTTATTTTTGTTTGATGTGTGGAGCATTTACATTTACACTCTAATTTTTTGGAATAAAACTTTTTATAATCCCGGTGGGTTTTTTATTGTGTAAAGTATATGGAAGGTCACAACGTGTGAAGATAAGTTCATTTGAGATTACAACATTTCAAATGGTTTATTTGAGATCATAACGTTTAGAGAAATAGGTCAATTAAGGTCACCATTAATACATGTCAATAGGAGAAAAATTCAATTAAAGTTTAAAGATTCGTCACTTTGTGAAATGTGTTAATAGTGTCCTTAATTGATCTTTTTTTGTGATTTCAAATGAACTTGTCTTCAAAAGTTATAACCTTCCAATGTAATTTGTCATTGTTTATTGGATATAACATGTGCCTACTAGTTCTACCAATAAAATTACATTAATACAAATCACATAAAAAAATTGTAATTAAAAGATATGATTTATTTAAAATAAAAAATATTGCATGTAATACATACCATTAAGAATTTCACCATGTAGCAAAAGTACACATTAAACATGCAACATACACAAAAAAAAAAAAAAAAAGAAGATAAAATTAGATTTTGAATATGCGATATTAATATAAAGCCATCTTACGATTTTACAACAATGTTTATATAAATAAGTTTGCAACAAATTGGTAAATAGACAAATATTTCCCTCTTTAATCCTTAATTTTATATAATTTTTATTATTTTATCCAAAGGTAGGATTATACTTGAAATTAAGTTTTCCAAAGATTGATACAATCTGAAAATTTCAATTCCAAAGATAAGGAAGGGAAACGTATAAACGCATAGCATATTGAGTACATATGCAGAGTTGTTTAATTGCAGAAGAACAGAATTTCATCAGTCACAACTCTGAAAGACAGAATTTATATATAGAAAACAAGTTTGTTCCAGGAGGAAATCCAGGTGGATAGTATAGTACATACTGCTTTTAGCCCAAACCATAAAGATGAACCAAAGAGTGGATTTCCAGTACTTAAGCATGTCAATCCATCTGTATGTAACTAGACATTCAACACATATATGTGTTGAGGGCAGCTAAATCTCAATAGACTCAAACTTAAACTACATTTTAAGCTCCTCTTCATCTGATCAAGTCAATTATCATCTCCATATGCCCGGAAGCTGTAGCGCTCTTGATATGGTCCATTGAAGAAGAGATCTGCCTCGAACCATTTAGGATAACGAACCAGATCGCCTGCTAAAAACCTCATGTAGCGTTTGCTCCCTTCAGGGACGACCCTAACTTCCCCTTCCTCAATGTAAACCAGCTGATCCACCTGCCAATCCCATGGCAAACGGCATTTCCCTGTCTTCCAAACAGACCATCTGGAAACGCCTAGCTGCTCAAGCCGCTCGGGTGATACCTTGCGTTCAACTCTCACATTGTAGAGCTCTTCAAGAGGTTTCTCTATTTGCATCGCCTTTATACCATGACATTTCTTGGCAGCGTTGTCTACTTGCTTAGTAAATCCATTGCTTCTTTTCTGATACAAAGAACCGAAACTCGGGGTCATGACAACACTTGCCATGTTTAACAATCAACCTGTGGTCCGACCAGCAAACCTGATGATCATCCAAGAAAAGGTCACGATTTTCCAATCTTTCTGAAGTATAATAGGGAATTTAGAAACGATTAACTGGAGATAATTGGGATTTATTGATGCCAATATCAGCGTCGGACGCATAAATCAATCCACCCAATATTAAGGACTAACTTAACTAGCCTTACAAGGATGAAAGACAAATCGTAACCACAGTTCCAGAAGAAAGTTATCACCTTTCGGGTTACAGAGTGAAAGACAAATCGTAATGATATGAAAATGATACGTGTTGGTATGTCATGTTCGTATCTATTTTGTATTGAAATTTTATCAATATAAGCACTTAAAACTTGATCATACAATCAGTAATTTATCTATAATCATGCCAATTCCTGTCATCAAGGCATATTATGTTGTGCTGAGTACATGTTTATGTTTTATGTTCGTGCTCTTCTAATCATAATGTGTTTATGTTGCTATTGAGTTGAATATTTAACCACAATAAACTCATCCACTAGCAAGTGCCCCGCTTAAGGATTGTTTGGATGCTAGAGCATTTATGAAGAAAAAACTCGTGAAAGCAGGCTATCCCTCTCCTACCCTGCTCTATAACAATGAATAAATAGGGTGGGGGGGGGGGAGCCGAAATCCCATTAAGCAACGTGACAAAAAAACCTTAATAACAATCCCCAGTTCATGTTCTCACATGACAACCGCAAATTTGCCTCGAAACCCAGAACAAGAAATAGAACAATTTAAGCTGAAATGAAGCAAAAGGAAAAGCTACGAAGAAATAGTACCACCATTTCCATGTCATCGTAAAGGAGGGAACTTTGAAGGAGAGCAAAGAAAAGAAAGTACCTATTCCTTTTTGGAGAAGTGAAAACCCTTCTATATGTACACCGCAGTATGTACGTACTCCTGTCCTTGAAATTGAAGAATGGTAGTGGTGCGTTGCGCAGTAGAGATGTACAAGAAATTGAGAAACGAAGAGAGGAGGGTTTAAGCTGGGGATAGGAGGTTCACGCTTCAAGAAGAGACACGGAACTCTGAGCCCTGAGGGGTTCAGACAGAGACCGAATGGACTTAAACCAATATGGCCCAGCTGCCCCAAAAAAAAAAAAAAACTAATATGGCCCAAGGTAAAAATGTTTGTTTTACTCAACTCGCAGTAATGTTATTGTCTCAGCGACTAGGAACCGTGTCACGATGAAAGATTGGTTAACTCGATGGATTCAATCCCGTTCAGCCTACTCTTCCTCTCGAGAAAACTTTGGTTAAATTACGTATAGAAAACTTCCAGGGAAATTTTAAGATATGGTAAATCTTGTATAAAGTAATCGGTTAAAAATGTGATAGCTATAATAGATTCGCAGAAAAATTATAAGTGGTAAATAAAAAAAATGATAGGTATAGTAGGTCGGCAACTTGATCCATCTACTTTTCTTTCATATCAATTGTATTTTAATTATTGATTGTGAGTTGTTAATTTGATTTTATATGTTTTATTTATTTTCTCTATATGGTATACCATCATTTAAAAAAACACTAAAACCATAGGGAATTCAATATAACAAATATCAATAGTGGGTATAATCTTTGTTGTGAGTATTTTTTTCCTTCCTATCTCCCTAAATTTTAAATAAAAATATAAGTAAAGTTTAAAATATCACACAATCAAAGTTCTAGATGACAAGCCTAATTATTTCGACATTTTCTTCCTTAAATCAAATTTTCATTAAAAATTGACAAAAATCATGAATGAAAGAAAAGGATCATAAGCGAAAGAAAAGAAGTACAATTATTTTTTCATCAAAAGGGAAAAGAAAAACAAACAAGCAAAGATTACATAGGACATATCCTAACTATGAATACTCCTAAATATCCTCATACAAAAGGTTACAAAGCTCTCCAAGAATCATTTGCAAATAATGCACACCAAGAGGAAGATTAATGGTAGCATTAGAAAGCCAATCAATAGCTTTGTTGCCTTCCCCATGAATATGTTAGATACAAACTTCCCAACTTCTATCAAGGAGTTTCCAAATCAATCTAATAACAGGGCAATAATGGTTTCTAATTTTGGTTATCATAGTTAAGCTCTGTACCACAGTTTGATTATCAAGCTCCAAAATTACCTTTCAAAAACTAATATCCCATGACTTTTGCAAACCTATATAGCCTCCCCAATAGTCTACCAACCACATAACACATACCAATATTCACCATAAAACCCCCAATATAGGCACCATCGAAATTACGAAAAATACCTCCAGCACTAGCCATTTGAGTGGAACCTTTAAAGGCTCCATTTGCATTAATTTTGATCCAATCCTCTTGGGGAGGTTTCTATTGCAAATTGAAATTCTTTAGCTTTCACTAGAACTGTTGCTACCAAATTACCACCCCATATATCTTCTCCTCTAAAGACCTCCTTATTTTTCCATTATCAAAGCAATTAGCATGTTGTACCAAAGATAGCAGACCAACAAATCCCATGGATTATTTTACCCTTCTTTAAGTTGTGAATAAGACAACTATAAAAAGACATATTAAAGAAGGATTTGGTATTAGTGGCGAGGAGTTGATGCCATAAGTAGATAGCTTTGTAACAGCTTCACAAGATGTGATCAATCGATTTAACCTCATAGTTGCAAGAATCACAGCTCATATCAGTCATGTGTCTTTTATGTCTTTTCTTGTTAGTCAATAAGGCCTCATGAAGTACTAACCGCAAGAAAGATCTAACCCTTTCAAGACCTTTCCAATCCCATAAGAAAGTAGAGAGACCCTAGAAAAAAAAAATCATATTCATTGCATGTCCTAGGAGGAGGAACAACTGCTATATTGAGAGTAATCGAAGGTGGAAGGAGATGTTGAAATCTTGTCCAATCCCACTGCCTCCATCGAATTAATATACTTTACCACTTTAGTCTCGATAAGATGCTCAGGAATTTGACGGTTGGCCAGTTTAGACAATGTACAATGGAAATTAGTCCGTTTTTCTACCCAAAATCGTACTATTCTCCCATTTTCAATACCCCAACAAATCCCTTTCACCACAACCTTCCATTCTTTCCCAATCTGCTTCCACAAGTAGGAGACATTAGATCTTCTAACATCCAAAGGCATAGTTTCAAATTGAATCCCATAATTAATACGCAGAAGTTTAGCCCACAATCTATCATTTTTAGTAAGGACTCCCCATGCTAGCTTCATAATAAAAGCATCATTCATTAGCTTGGATTTTCTCACCCCTAAACCTCCATTATATTTCAGTTGACAAATGTTATTCCATGAAACTAGTCTTGGTTTTTTTGAAACATGAGCAGAGCCCTAGATGAAATTTCTAGCAATCATATCAAGGGAGTTAAACTGACCTTTGGAGAGAACTGTAGATTGCATAGAATAATAAGGGATAGATGACATAATGGATTTACAAAGAGTCACAGTTCTACCAAAGAGATTCTTTGTGCATTCCAGTTACTGGCTTTAGCTTTTATAAGTGGCTTTCATTACTCTTGAGTGCAAAATAGGGACTCCTAAGTAATTCCTTAATTCCAAGGTTCTTTTAAAACCCAATTTTGAACTTAAGGTATTGGCCACATTCTCATTAATATTTGGAGAAAAGAACACATGAGACTTATCTTTACTAATATGATGACCAGAGAAACATCAAAAGGATTAACTGATATTGTCAATCACTTCCACTTGTCTCTCCATTGCCTCCGCAAAGAGTATTAGATCATTCACAAAAAAAAAAAAAAAAAGGATGGGATATTCTCATATCATCATTTACAAAAGAAAGAGCAACCCAATCGCCATTTTTAATTGCAACAATGATAGAGTGAGCAAGTCTTTCCATACATAAGACAAAGACATATGGTAAGACTGAGTCCCCCAGCAAACCCCCTGCTAGGTTTGAATCATTAGAAATCTGACCATTCCAAATTACCTAAAAGGAACTAGATTGCAGGCTACTTAGAATCACTTCAGATAAATAAGATAGAATCTTAGCATCCAATAGAGAGTTATCTATAAAGCCCCAACTTAATCTATCATAGCCTTCTCAAGATCAATTTTTATAGCTAGCTAGCCTTGATTTCTCTTCTTTAATCTCACGGAGTGAATTAACTTATGAGCCACCATGACATTATCGCTAATATGATGACCAACCACAAAGCTAGTCTTAGCTAGATGAATAAGAACTGGCATCACTTCTTTGAATCTATTGGATATCACTTTAGTAATGATTTTATATCCCACATTACACAGGCTAATGGGGTGAAAATGGTTCAAATTTTCAAGCTTATTAACCTTTGGGATGAGAGTAATTAGAGATTTGTTTATTGCCTCATTAACCCATCCAGGATCAAAAGCATCTTTAACCATCTTGCAAACAGAAGCTCCTATAGAGACCTAATGATTTTGAAGAAATTCTATTACACCATCAGGCCCTGATGCTTTAAGTGGCACCATATCAAAAAGAGCAGCACGAATTTCTTGATCAGTTACCTCCATGGCAAGCATCCCTTGAAGATGGTCTTGAATAAAATATGGTTGGCCATTAGAGGAGTCACTAGAATAAGTGTTCTTAAAGAAATTCATAGCTTCTAGTTTGAGAACAAGTTGCTTATAACACCATCTACCATCATTTAAGAATAGAACTTCAATAACAATCTTTCTAGCCCTAATGTTCACCTTAGCTTGAAAAAAATTTGTATTATGATCTCTCGAAGCAATCCAACTCGAATTAGGACGTTACTACACAACAACTCTTCTTGAGTTGAAACTCTTTCAAGATCTTCCTTAAGAGCTGCTTCCAAATGTTTAAGATAACTAGAAGCATTCAATTCCATGGTACATTAGATGCCTGTTAAGTGAGCTAATATCTTTTTTTTCCTTTGAAATATATTGCCAAAATTTTCTTTATTGCACCTATTATCTTAAACACAAAATGAAGAAATGGGCTCTTGGAAACGTTTATCGGTGTTCCAATAATTTTGAATGAAATTTCCCCAATCATCATGAATTTCCCATGCCGCTAAAAATTTAAATCTTTTAGGTCCAATGTTTAGGAGAAGAGGTCTCAATGTTTAACAAAAGAGGGCAATGATTTGAGTGAAGTTTTCGTAAGTGAATCACCTTAAGATTAGGAAAGGTTTCTTTCCATTGGTGATTCCCTATAGCATGATCAAGCCTTTCAAAACAAATTCCTTAAGACCAAGTATACTTAGAAACACTAAATTGTATTTCCACCATCCTTGAATCAATGACCCAACTTTTGAACTTCTTGTAGTAATGAATACACCTTATACTACCCCTTATCTTATCATCAGCATACAAAAGAGCATTAAAGTCCCTTGCAACTACCCAAGGGATATTGGTTTTAAAAGAGAGAACTTCAAGGTCTTTGCAGAAGAGACCACACAGAGTAGGATTGGGGTTACCATAGACACTTGTGAAGATGAAAGATAGCCCATTTTGGAGGGTCACTCTCAAGTGAATAAATTAGCGGTTGCACTTGAGGATTACAATGTTAATCATGTTATGCTGGAGGATGCAAATACCTCCCACAAAGCTGACAGCTTTCAGCTTATGCGAGTTATCAAACTATAGTTGCCTAATAACTCGTTCAGCCTATGCACCACTGATTCATGTTTCCAAAAGAACTAGAATAGAAATTTTGTGAATCGACACTAAGGTCTTTAAATATAGAGCAAAACTCTAACTCGAAGCCCTTTGGTAGTTCCAAATCATAATGGGAAATAACATTGCAAAAGAGTATAAGAAGAGTTAAGAATCAACAGAAAGAACTCATACCACCATATCATGAGGCTTACCATCATAGCAAAGGATCTCATCATTCTTTGCTTCATCATCGCCCTCTTTAAGGCCAGATGTTGATTAAAATGATGACTTCTTAGTAGCAATCTTTACCCTTGAGTTTTGAATTTTAAATTCCTTTTGACATAAAAGAGCTTTGATTTATCAAGTGGTTTTCCTCCATTACCCGATCTTCTAAGGATAGAGGTATTAGAAGCTGTAAAGGATGCTACAACATTTCTGGCTATTCAAAACAGAGTGTTTGGTGGGATATAAGATAAAGGATGAAGCACGTTTGGGGTGCCGGGAGGGAGAGTGGAAGGGAGATCTAAAGTTTGCTTGGTTCACAATAGTAGACGAGTTTAAGATTTTAAAAAGAGGTATGCGAAGGTCTGGGGTAACATTTGGTTGATATTTCCCTTGTCTTTGGTTTTATGATGGGTTTTAAAGGAATTTTTATTATGGGCTAAAGAAGGGCATGTTTTCATCATCTCTTGATTAGAAGATGAGCCTGGTTCCAAGGACTTTACCTGTGTTTTTCCACGGTTGACTTCTTAAGCTTTAGATTTTTTTTTAGAAGTTCCCTCAATCGATTGCGCCATAATGGGAGTATCATAATCATGAGATTCTGTTTCCTCCTCTAAATTAGCAAGGATTTCAAAATGAGAAGATCCCTTATTAATAGTAGAATTATTCCTTAAATATTTGTTATCCAAATCAGCATTTGGCGTTTTTGTTCTCCTTCCTTTCTTAGGCTTGTGATTATGGAGGTGGACAAGTAGCCTATTTAGCCCACGTTAAAGACAGATTAAGACCAACTTTTTTTCAGTCCGTTTAAATATGGGCCAATTTTACTCAGCTCGTTTAACCTCGGGCTATAGTGGGTTGGTCCACGGGTTAAGTGGCTTAACCCATTAATCCACTTATATCTATATATGTATATATATAAAGAAATTGGGGAAGATAACTATTAATCTAGTATTGCTCTTGGTCTTTCATACTTGAGCTTAAACTTATGTATTAATTGTAATAGAGAATGATAAATTGATGTATATGCATCATAACATTTTTAAGTATATCTTTATTGTTTCAAATAACATATGATATCTAATAAAATTATTTTAATATATGAGTAATTATAATAATAATGAAATTAATCATTTATATATTTAAAACCCTACAAAATTTATTTATTTTTATTATAGACATTTTATTTAATTAATATAAATGAATTAAATAAGTTAGTTTAGCCCGTTTAACCCATAAAAATATATAAGTGGTTTAAATGGTTCAAGAAGTGGGCTAACTCGTTTATCCCATAGGACAAAGTGAGTTGGTTTATGATTAAAAAATTTTGGCCCGCTTTAAAAGGGGGCCAAATTTTTTTGCTTGTTTAACCCATGGGTCGAAGTAGGCTGGGTCGAGTTGGCTTGTTTAACCCACTTGCCTATCTCTATGTGTGAATCCACAGTCCTAAAGCGCCGTGATTCTTTGGTTTCATTAACGGAGCTACTGCTTCAATGGAATCCAATAGGTTTCCACTATGTACACCATTATTGTGCCTATCATTCATCACAACATTAGATCTATTAGAGAAAAAGCAAAGGTCATTGACAGGACCATACCTTCCACACTTGTTGTAACGCCCCAAAATTTAAATCAATTAATTAAACAACTTAAGACGCTACTGCCACATATAATACTCTAAAGTATTACATGCTAAGGCTTTCTTTAAAAGATTTTGTTTATGTTGGACATTGCTACTCATTTTTAGATTATGAAATCATTCAGTTAGATTCTAGCAACAACTGGATTTAGCAGCGGAAAACAATTTTATAAAACAATTTCTAAATAAAGACATTTCAAAACTTCCACTCTCTCAAGTGGAAAATTATTCGATTAAACAAAGCTTTGCAAAAGTTTCATTACAAAACATGGGCTCTACTATGCCCTTTAAAGAATGTAACAAGTTTAAATCATAAATTCAGCTCTCACTAAATAAATAAATAAAAAAGAAATAAAGTAATTAAACTACATCCACGCTCCTACTCACTTCTCTTATCCACAAATTCTCTCCAAATCATCACAATGTCCTAAAACCCGAGTCAAACATCATCGCATCAATCATCATCATCAACAACTCCATCAACAACAACATCATCAACCATAACAACTCAACAAACATCAACATCATCCTCAATCATCTCATCGTCACCATCTTCATCAATAATAATACCTGAAAAAGAACAATAACAATAAGAATGAGCCGAAGCTCAGTACACAATATCACAATCACACACGGAGTGGCATGCGAGCTTAACTAAATGCAATGCATCAATAATGGATTATTATCTTTTCTTTAAAGTAACAAACAACATGGAAGTATTCAAACTCCGGACAACAGGGATAGCACAGGAACCTGAGTAACGATCACGATACTTAGGGGGTTGATATAAGCACCTCGGATACTTATATCTCCTAGATGATATATCTAAAAACGAGAAATAATGGTCTCATCTAAGGTTCTCAGCCGTTATCCGACTTTACTTAAACTCAGTCCATAACATGAATATAGTTCATCGTTCCCATAAACGTTGAACTAAACCATGAGATTTTCTTCCAAGTTTAAGCAAATATTACGCCGAAACCAATTACCCCATCGATTATCCGTCGTATCACTTATGAAAGTCATTACCCCACCTCCCTCGGTAACCATCTCAATCTCGTCTAGGTTCATCTTCCAGCGGCTGCATCATGACAGGGGTGGCTTAAGCGCCTATAATTACCGTGCCTCCAATATGAGCAAGGTACCACTCCCCGGATCGGATACCGAACTGCCATCTCAAGTCAGAAATGGATTTAAAGACGGAATAGGCAACCAATTAAACAATTATTAGGCCGAGTTTAAGTTCTTAGTCCATTTAAGATGCTTATCCTAACATCCAACATGCAAGTTACTATGTACCTTGAATATAAAATCCAAACAGAGTCTCAGAAGGTAGAGCAGTAGCTATCTCAGAATATATATCTCATATCTACCACTGGTTCAAGAAACAACTCTTATAAGAACCTAAACTAATATCCACTTCAATAAACTCATACAAGAACTTATATCAATTATTCACTAATCTCTAACTCATTTTATTAAGGCCCTATTTGAGCAGACACTAAATTGGAACCCCGCTATGGCTGCGAAGATCATCCCGCCAAAATACGGACAGTTCTCCTTTGTCTATCAAATAATTTCGTTTCTCGTTATTTATAGTGTTTTATTACAAAAGCATCAACAAATAATTCATATACCAAAAACATTCATTTTCCAAGTAAACACACATTTGAAACAACATATTCCCCATATTATTTAAAGATCATCCTAATTCATTCATCTAAGTTAATTATTAGCTATTAACCCATTTTAGCTTAACCTTAACCAAATTGATTAGAATTAGTTATTTTATTCATTTTCTAAGTCAAGTTGATTAAACTTAGACAATCTAATTCATTTTAGCTTAGTAAAGTTCATTAAGCCAAGTTAAACTTAGATTAATTACTAATTCATTATATATCTAAGATCTATGTCAATTCGAGCTTACATTAACTTAAACTTAGCCAAATTCATCAAAGTTAAACAACTTAATCCATTTTAGTTCATTCAAGTTCATTTAGTCAAGTTGAACCTAGGTTTGTTAACTAAATTCATTTTATAACTTTTTTCTAGATTTAATCTAATTATTTGTTAAATTTATAAATCTACTTAACCAATGTTTAATTACATCAATTAACTCACATAACACATCAAATATTACTTATATATGTCATTTTAACTTAAAAAGATTCCTTTACATTTAACAACAAACATTTACAAAGAAAATACAAGTTTTGACTTTGTTTAGAAAATATATCAACTGAAAAGAAGTAAAATTTATGCATTGATTCTTTTTGATTTTGCAAAAACTTAAAATAAAAGTTGTAGATCTAATCTTTCCAACGCAACTTAAATCACCTCAATCAGACGTCGGATAAAAAAGTTATGATTGAATTACAAAACATCATCGCAGTAGAGAATTCCGTACCCGAGGCTAACCAGACCTAAGTCACAACCGTGATTCTTGGAAAGCTGTTATAAAATGACTTCCGTGCTATGAATCAAGCCCGTAATTGTTGAGTTTCAAAGTTTTGTGACCAATTCGAGGCTAGCAAGGCGTGGATCACAGCCGTGATTGATAAAAAATATACAAAAAATCACTTCTAAGTCAAAAATCACGCCTGTGATTGCCTAAAATTGTCTAACCCAAGCCTACTAAGGTCTTAATCACGCTCGTGATTCATGGTTTCCCCCGAGTTACGAATTTTCTTGTTTTTCAAGCTTCATTTTATCAAACTTTTACACATTTTACTTCAATCAGAACTTCATAAAAGCTATATATCACACATATCAAATTTAAACAACACTTCTACACTCATTCAATAACATCAAATAACTCTAACTACTTCAACAAAACTCAACTTCACTATTCATCATCTTCTTCATCACAACTCAAATTCCAACAACATTAATCCAACATATACAAATGTAAACAACACTTCCAATTCAATTCAACATCAAAGCAATATATATAAATTCATAAACTACAAACAAAACAATATAAACCATACTTAGCTTTTGGAAGACATGAAACTTCTCTTCTTTCCTCTTGTTAGAGCTACTTCTACTTGATTTCTCTTCTTCTATCTCATCTTCTAGTTTGATTCCTCCTTTTCTCTTCTTGAAATTGAGATTCATGTATTGAATTTTGAGAGAGAAAGAAGAAGAAGAAGAAGAAGGAAATAAAAGAAGAGAAAGAAAACGTAAATAATAAAAGAAAAGGAATGGCAGGAGAAGGAAAAAGTAAAAGGAAAGGATAGGGTTTATTTAGGATATTTTAGGATTTAGGTATAAGTTTAGAACTATCATATCAATATCTTTAGTTCTGGAAATATTTAGAAAATGATTTTAGAATCATTAGGTTAGAAATTAAGAACTTATAATAAGAACTTAATTTAAAATTTATTTTAGATAAAAAGATATTTAATTTGAGTTTGAGTTTAAGAACTGATATTTTGATACAAGCAAATGAACTCAAATTTTACAAAGATTTAGGAATTGATATTTTGGCTATAGATTGAAGGTTTAGGAATCCTCTAAATATTTTAATGACATGTTTAGAGATTTTAGGAATTTAAAATCTCAAATTCAACTTAATTATTTACTAATCTAATTATTTCAACTTGTCTAATTATATCCTATGATTCATTTAACTTATCCAAATCTATATAAACTCAATTTCTAATGTATATAGAGATTTTGGTCATTTCACTTATAGTGAATAAGAGGGAGGTCTTCATATTCTGTAGGCTGAATCCTCCCATCTACCAAAATTTTCGAAATGAAGGGCTTAATCAGATCAAGGACAGCTGCCATAAGAGCAAATTTCTCTCTCTGGAGGTGGCCATATTATAATCCATCTTAATGGAATCTCCCAAGGTCTTAGCTATTGTCCATGGAACAATTTGTTGGTAATACTGGATTTGGTACTAAAAGACAAGTTCCATGGTTAAACCATAAAGTAATGCCCCATGATAGACCAAGGGCCATCCAAAACTACTTTAGAATAATCATCAATATAGGAAAAAATTGGATCATGAAATATCCATTGTCCATGTCTATCATTTTTAGATTACCGTTAGGTTTCCAAATATTCATAATTTTGTTCAACAAGACCTTATAGCCAATGTTCCTTCCCAACAGTCTCATAATGATCGTATTCTGCATAGAAAGACCCAACAGTCTCATAATGATCGTATTCTGCATAGAAAGAGCCATTATATTCTTAATCCTATCTGAGAAGACTACTGAGGGAATTTTCGTGGCTCTATCCACTACTACATCATCATTCGATAATTCAAAGTTCTCTAAATTCATTCCCTCATCATTCGCCCTTTTATTAACAAGGGTATCTCAAAAAGATCTTAAAAGACCACACAGCTCCATAGTACTATCATCTGATCTGTTTTTCACCTTTTTTATAGATCGATTTTCCTCATCTGATAAATTAGTGTGAGAAATTTTCTCAAGGTCTCCAAGGAGAGAAGTCATGCTTTTAGATTTTCTAATTTAATCAAATATAAAGTAAAACAAGTACAAATTTAATTCTATAACTTCAATTGTTATTTTATTTGAATTTTTAACATTGACCTTTTTCTTTTTCAATTTGAGTTTTGAACATTTTTCGTATTTTTTTAAAAGGATTTTTCATCAAATTCGTTAAAAAATTATTTATCATTGAAAGTCTAAATAACCAACTTATTAGAATAGAATTATTATTTTATTAAATTACATAATAAAATATGAATAAATATATAATTATTATGAGGCCCATACGACATCTTAGTACAAACCTTAGGACACCATTAAGGCGTATGTCTTAGTAAACTTCATTATTGAATACATTAGAGAAGAGAGTATAAACCTTGAGACACCATTAAGGTGTAAGTCTTAACAGACTTCATTGTTGAATACATTAGAGAAGAGAGCCCATATGGATGCTCTATGTTGATGGATCATCCATTAAACGAAAGACTAGAGTAGGACTTGTACTTGAAAGTTCTATCAGCACCAAAATCTGCTATGCACTTAAATCTTGCTTCTATGACAATAATAACAAGATTAAAATGAAGCTTCGATAGCCGAATTGAAGCTAGCTAAAGATATTAGAGCAAAAAGATTGATTTTACTCGGATTCTCTTATCATTAAACAAGTCAAAGGTGAGTAGGAGATGGAGGGAGATGCAATAGTTAAGTACTTGAAGCATGTCGAAGCTTTAGCTTCAAAATCCCATTCTTAAAGTATACACAAATTTCTAAAGGTCAAGAACTTCAAGGTAGACAAGCTTTTCAAAATTTGCATCTGTAAGCATCCCAAAACCAAATTTTTATGGACGTGAGTGATGTATACATATCCAACTTGCACTCAGCATGTATCAATGCTTAATTTTGTGCGTTAGAATTTGAACAAGTAAACTTTTTTGCAATACAACTCCATTAAAGAGCACTCTTCTAGTTGATATTTTCGATGCAATAAACAATCACTAGAGCTGATCAACTCAGTCGATTTTGCTCAGTTACCAATTACAGTTATATCTACATCACATTAGAAAGATCTAGCACCATCCTTAACTTACTTGGATTATCGAGCTTTGAAAGGCTCTGCTCTAGGATGGAAATTCAAAATACAAGTTAAAATACTTTTAAAAAAAGCGTATCCGGTCATCCACCACCCGTCAAGGTCAAATTGTTTGCACCAAAACAAGATTTCATCTCAAATTTTGCTACCCACTCCAAGTTTACTTGCCTCGAACAACTCAGTACTTAACTTAAGAAGCCCTTCTTAAAACTAACTTTATTCGCTGCCTCTTTACCATAAGAGTAAAAAAAGGGATGACTATTATTATGCAAATTTAGTGAAAATCTCCTCAAGTCCAACCCAACTTATTTAGGACATGAGTTAACTTGACTATCCATAGGCCTCTACTCTAAACCTAGAATATGATTACTTAAAAAAAAAAAGAAAAGAAAAAAACAGACCTATTAAATCCTTAGTATGGATGCAACCGGGTCGGGTTTCGGGTGGATCATATGAACCCGAAACCCGACCGCTACCCTATAGGGTCTACCAGACCTGACCCTATAACCCTACAGGGTTTTGATGCTATATCCAACCCGCCCTATAGGGTTTGATTTAAAACCCGAAACCAGACCCTATAACCCTTTTAAAAAAAAAAAACTTATTCTCAAATTTTAATAATAAATTTAAGAAAAGCCGGTACTTCTAGTATAATTTTTATACATTCAAAAATGATGATGCATGCAGAATTGATTGAAAATGTTATAGTTCACATTCATTGTAAACGTTAAATACATTAATATATTTTTTGTCATTGTAAATATTTAAAAATATGGTTAAATTAAATTTCATGTTCAGACTAAAATATAACGACACAAATAATTTAATTTCTATAGCAAACATGACTTGAGCAAAATTTAATAAAAAGTTCTAAACCCGTAACAATCCATAAATATAAAAAAAAATCCTTGGAGACAAAAAAGATAGTAGTTCTTTCAGGTCTTTTTTTCTCTCTTGCTCCTTTAGTAATGTTTTTATTTATTTATTAATTATAATACCGGGTTTATCTGGTATCCATCGGGTTTGCTATATATCTAAACCCGATCCTATAACCCTATAGGGTTAAACCCTATAGGGTTTTTTTCGATCGGATGGGTTTGGAAACCCTATAAGATCCAACCCGTTACATCCCTAATCCTTAGGTGGAGTTAGCAAACGGCCTGATAGGTTGCTGGCCTGCATGACCCAGGGTTAAGCGGCGTTGACCAGAGGGTTAAACTGGCTAGGCCATTTTGGCCCCTTTAAAAGGGCCAAAATTTCTAAGCTGGGACTCGACCTACTTTGGCTAGCAGTTAAAGAGGTCGGCTCACGGGCCAAATGATTTTTTTTTAAGTTTATATGAAAATTAGAATATTTATATTTTAGGGTTTTATATATATTAAAGATATTTTGTTATTATTTTGATTACTTATATGAAAAAATAAATTTTCTAAATGGTTTATTAGATATCATATTATGTTTAATCAGTAAATATATACTCAAAAAAAATATTATAATACTTGTGATGCATGTATCAATTTATTTTCTTCCATAACATATAATAAATAATCACTAATATGTTGTTATATTATTCTTATTCTCAAACTTTTTCTCTTTTTTTTTTATTTTATACTCTTGGCCCACATTCTAGCCTTGCCCATCATGGGTCAACCCGCTTTGGCTTGCAGACTAAACGAGTTGGGTCAATTTGACCTGCATTTAAATAGCTGAAAAAAAATTAGCCACGACCCACTTTTTTAAGTGGGTGAACGGATTGGCACGTAGGCCGCGGCCTGTACGCCCAGTTCTATTCTTAGGTTTGGTGGACATCCATAATCTTCACGATGTATCTTCACTTGTTTCAACTGCTCATGATCACTTCTCTATAAATTCCACATGGAATATCATTAGTCGATCATCTAGTAACACTTAAGTCCATGCTTAGCTACTCTCATTATTTAATATCTTCTATACCCTACTAACTTAACATCCAAGGTGGTCGCATTAAATAACTCTTAATGCTTATTGACTCGTGTTTGTCTTAGAGACCCAACTTTGACTAAGCTAATGTTTAATCTACTCTACCAGTAGATCCTTGACACCAATCATTTTAAAATGTTGTAATGAAATTGTTATGTATAAGATAACCTAGTTTAATTCTACCTTTCTCAATAGCCACTACTCGTTTGTTTCGTTGCAATAACAACTTTATTACAATCTCTATTTATTTTTTTATGAAAATCTCTTACATGTTCAATTCACCGTAATAAAAAATATCATAAGATCCTTATTATGAAAGTAAATATATAATATAATGTGCCTTAGCATTAAAAAATATAAAAGTGTTTCTGCTTCTGGTCCATTTGCATTTTTTTATAATCAAACCTCTTGCTCTACTGCTCGGAAGGTGCAGGCCCGATGAATGGGCCCACTAGAGTACAGAAAAGCCCAGCCTAAAACCGTTCCAAATGTTTCACCCCGTCCTACCGAACCGATGCAACCGTCATGGGCATTTCTCCCCCAAATAAAAACCCTAACCGCATAAACCCTAAACCCTGCTGTCTTCCAACTGCATCTTTTGCTTTCTAGGCTTTTAATACAGATATCGAGAGATATCTCTCTCTCTCTCCATGGCTACCGCAGCTCTTCTTCGATCTTTTCGACGCCGCGATATTGCTTCTGCATCTCTCTCCGCTTACAGATCCGTGAGTCTCTTTCTCTTCTTTTTCCGCAGACTCCAATTCCATGTCCTCTCATATCTTGCTGTTTATGTAATTCTTCATTAGTTGAGAGATGCCCTTTTGATTGTATTTTAATGAAAACGATGATTAGTAACTGAATCATTTGTTAGAATAACGGAAGAGGAAAATTTTTGCCTTTCTATTCTATTAAAATTTTCATAGATTATGTAATTTCTTTTGACGAGTGCTTTCCACATCCGAAGAAGGAATCTCTATACGGTGGTTATATCATCTTTGAGGGATTATCAATTCCGTACTCAATTTTAATGATAACTCGATAAGAAGGCTAGGACAGATGGCCGAAAAAAAAAATTGTAATCCCAACCCTCAGCTGAAACGCTGTAATGGAATTTTGATCAATCGAGAGAAACTTGGCATTGTGGTAGCTTATGCTTGTGTTCTTAAAATGTTTTCCTCTTAAGGCAATAATAAAACGGATCCTATTCTCATAAAATATTTTTATTTTGTTTTCGCTGTTGCTAATTGTCATTTTACTCTATTTCACTTCTCCATTCTTTGAATTTGATATATATTCCACGTTCTTTTAGGTGGTGTAGTTTTATGGAATGGATAGTAAGTTGCTGTCCGGAGGTTAATAAGAGTATCAAATCCTGAATTGGCAAATTTAGCGTCGCTCTGGTTAATACATTTGGCTTATACTATTTTCTTTCTCAAGAATGAGAAAGTTGTTCTTACAAAAACTTTACTTTTATTCGTTTGTTTTTTGGTGGGGGGGGTGTGGGGAAAGGATTTGGAATAAAGTATATGTAAATGGAAGTGCACTGTTTCCCTTATTCTTAAGAATTCCAATGTATATATGCATCGTGTAAGCATTTGTTCTCTAACTGATCTTTCATAAACTGGAAATTTTCTGAATTTTGCCCTTATTTTAAGAATTTCCAACGTATATGTATATATGGTGTAAGCATTTATTGTGGTTTGTTTTTTTCCCTCCTTCCTGGATAAGCAGTTGACGGGCAATGCCAAGTCCTCATCTCATTTCGTCACAATTGGGCCAGTTTGAGCAGACCGTTCAGGTACTTTTAGTATTCAAATAATATTTACACTGACCCTCAATGAGTTGCTGTTAATCTTGATGTTTATCCTGTTTGCAGTTCTAAACCTGCGGGGAATGATGTAATTGGTATTGACTTGGGTACCACAAACTCATGTGTTGCTGTCATGGAAGGAAAGGTGAGCTGAGACTTAATCTCGTCATGTAGCTGTGGGTTATGTTCCCCATATTTTTTTCCTCAAGATTTGCTAATGTTAATTCTTTTGTGGTTTTGATTTACTTTTCTGGATGGCAGAATCCCAAGGTTATTGAAAATTCTGAAGGTGCACGAACCACTCCATCAGTGGTTGCCTTCAACCAGAAAGGGGAATTGCTTGTCGGAACACCAGCAAAACGTCAGGCTGTCACAAATCCTACAAACACACTTTTTGGGACCAAGCGATTGATTGGTAGCGTTTTGATGATCCTCAAACACAAAAGGAAATGAAGATGGTTCCTTATAAGATTGTGAAGGCCCCAAATGGAGATGCTTGGGTCGAAATTAATGACAGCAATATTCCCCTAGTCAGATTGGAGCCTTTGTCCTGACAAAGATGAAAGAAACTGCAGAGGCTTATCTAGGAAAGACTCTCACAAAAGCTGTTATTACTGTTCCAGCTTACTTCAATGATGCTCAGAGGCAAGCAACAAAAATGCTGGAGAATCGCTGGACTTGACGTGCAAAGAATTATCAATGAGCCCACTGCTGCTGCACTTTCTTATGGTATGAACAATAAGGAGGGTCTCATTGCAGTTTTTGACCTTGGTGGAGGGACATTCGATGTTTCAATTTTGGAGATTTCTAATGGTGTTTTTGAGGTGAGCTTTTGGTTGATGCAGCTTACTTAATATTCTTTTATGTTATTAGAATATATGTACAGATGCTTATTGAATGCAGGTGAAAGCAACAAATGGAGACACATTTTTGGGTGGAGAGGACTTTGACAATGCTTTATTGGATTTCTTGGTGAGTGAGTACAAGAGGACTGAGAGCATTGATCTTTCAAAGGATAGGCTTGCCTTGCAGAGGCTGCGAGAAGCTGCTGAGAAGGCTAAGATCGAGCTTTCATCAACTTCCCAAACTGAAATCAATTTGCCCTTCATCACGGCTGATGCTTCAGGCGCAAAACATCTGAATATCACATTGACCAGGTCGAAGTTTGAGACTTTGGTGAATCACTTGATTGAGAGAACAAGGAACCCTTGTAAAAGCTGTTTGAAGGATGCCGGTATATCCATCAAGGAAGTCAATGAGGTTCTTCTGGTTGGAGGAATGACTAGAGTTCCTAAAGTACAAGAAACTGTCGCTGAGATTTTTGGAAAGAGTCCAAGCAAAGGAGTGAATCCAGATGAGGCTGTTGCTATGGGCTGCAATCCAGGGAGGTATATTACGTGGAGATGTAAAGGAGTTGCTGCTGCTGGATGTCACTCCTTTATCTCTTGGTATCGAAACTTTAGGTGGTATTTTCACTCGTTTGATCAACAGGAACACAACTATCCCCAAAGAAGAGCCAGGTTAGAATTTATCAAATTATTTTTACACATAATATTTGTCTATATATCTGCTCTGTATTGCAAACTACATTATTCCAGAATACAGCTTTGTCGCTTATCCTAGCCTGATAAGCTGTGGGGGGTTTTCAAGGTCTTGGAGATGTAATTCTCACTTTAAGCTTTGCTTATGTACCATGGTATCATTTTTCTTGTTTATAGGTGTTTTCAACTGCGGCTGACAACCAGACACAAGTTGGTATTAAGGTCCTGCAAGGGGAGCGTGAGATGGCTGCAGACAACAAGCTCCTTGGGGAGTTTGAGCTTGTAGGCATTCCACCTGCTCCTCGAGGCATGCCTCAGATTGAAGTGACCTTTGACATTGATGCAAATGGTATAGTCACTGTCCAAGCCAAGGACAAAGCTACAGGAAAAGAGCAGCAGATCACTATCCGCTCATCAGGGGGGCTTTCAGAAGATGAAATTGAGAAAATGGTTAAGGAAGCAGAATTGCACGCTCAGAAGGATCAAGAGAGAAAAGCTCTAATAGACCTCAGAAATAGTGCTGATACCACAATATACAGCATAGAGAAAAGCTTGGGCGAGTACAGGGAGAAAATTCCAGCTGAAGTGGCTAAAGAGATTGAGGATGCCGTTGCAGAATTGAGGAGAGCTGTGGGCGGAGATAACATTGATGAAATCAAGGCTAAACTTGATGCTGCAAACAAGGCTGTTTCCAAAATTGGACAGCATATGGCTGGTGGATCTAGTGGCGATTCTGGCTCTGGAGGGTCCCCAGGGGGTGAGCAGGCTACTGAGGCTGAATATGAGGAAGTGAAGAAGTAAAGGGGCTTGCACTAAACTATAGCACTTGTCTTTTGTTTCTTTCCCTCTCTCCCTCTCTCTCTTTAAATTAAACTGTGAGCATCTCACCCCTATTATTATCGGACTTGCCTAGGACAAGAGTATTTCTGATGAGATTTTGTATATAAACTATTGAGATTGAACTGTAGGCCGTTGGGAAGTTTTGAAATCATGTGGTACGATTAGTTACATGTTTAAGCTCAGTTGATACCCTGCGATTTTGCAGTAAACAGAAGATCAAACTTTTTATTTTTATGCTGCACTGGGTGTCCGCTTGGAATTTTCATTTAAAGTTTGGCTGTTATCGGCCACATCGTCTTCATGCTATACAGATACAGTTGTGCATATGGAAGGTTAGATTCGTTATTATTCTGTAGCTCTGCTTTGCCTTTCCTCTACTTTCTTTATCTTCTTTTCTGGGTTACTTATTTCTTATGTGGGTGCATTTTCTGCCTATCAATTATTCGCCCGCTTTATCAGATAGAATAAAGTGAAGCTTAATTATTATATAATTAAATGGGAATGAAATTAGATTAGGAATTTAGATTTTTTTTTTTTTCCCTCCAAAACATGTTACATGATTTACTTGTTTGTTTGTGAAGCTAATACAGGGACCGGAGTTGAACGTATATTAGACTTTTTAGCCCTGGAAACCTTCATACCCTGTCATCTATTTTTCATTCAAAACCCTAGCCCACCATACCTCCATCAGACCAGCGATGGTAGGCCATCCTAGACCATCCTAGACCTCACATGTGTGGCCACCGGTGATGACAACCCAATTCCACTTAGTGATTATGACCTATCCTAGATAGTAGATACCGCCGGTCCAACCATACCCTCACCATGACCTACTAATAATGATCCACGAGCAGGTGACCCACAAATAATGATACAAACACCGCAGCAACAAACATGGCATCCTTTTTGGGTTACTGGGAGCGGGTTGAGCCCTTCAACCTATGTAGGTGAGTCATGGTTCATGTGCAAGCAGGAAGGGGGCAAAAAAAAAAAAAAAAGGAGAAACACAAGAGGAGAGACATTCCTGTGGTGGCTGTGGATCATTGGGTTTGACCTATGACCTTTGGGAGGACGGGAGGATAGGAGAGGTGGTGATTGGGTGATTGGAATTGTTGGGCACAAGTATGCCGTGGTGGGTGTGATTGGCCTTACGTGACGTGATGGTGTTGGTGGCTGCGGCCTAATTTGGATTCGTTGGATTCTCGTGTGGACACATGGTGAACCAAAGTGGCTGGGTGAGGTGGTGGTTTGTCATCCTTGTGTGAGAAGGGTATGAAGGTGTAAGAGTAAGATTGATACTATACGTTTGATTTGTAGGGACGGAATAAAATTGGAATGGAATAATAATTCAAGATAATATCAGAATAAATAAATTTTTTTATTCGTTCTTCATAATATAAAATAGATATTATTTATGTTAAAATTTTTTATAGATGAGATTATATATTTATAATAAAGGTGAAACAATAATTCTATTTTAGTATACAAACATGTTTTGAATGTGTGAAAACATAATTAAATCTACTTTTCAAAGAATAAGAGGAAATGACTTCCATTTCTCCTGAATGAACATGGCATAAAAAAGTTTAAGAACATGGATCTATTTCTAGGCAAAAGAAAAAAAAAATATATATAAATATTATTGGGATAAAGGTAATCCAAAAAATAGGCAAGTGAACTTATCTTTGGATAGGTGAATTTAGTGTAACCATAGTAAACTCATCTTTTGAAGATATGAGTTATATGTTTAGTTCGTCTTGAGGAGACTAGTTCAAGACAACTTTAATAAACTCGTTTTTTCAATAGACAAGTTCAATTTAATACAAACTTCTCTTTTAAAAAGATGGGTTCAAGTTGCCTAATCTTGTTCGAGCGGTATTTTATATTTATATTTTTCCCTTTTCCCCTATTCTCTTGAACGATATGCGAAAATTTCAAGTAAGACAGAATAAACATATTAAGGAGAGAATATTATCATTTCCAACTAAAATATAAATGAATAAGATAAACGTAGAAGTGTAGACTAGAGCAAATGATTAGTAGCAGCCTTAACTCCAAACAGTTTAGAAATATTGTGAGAGACATGAATTAGTAAAATTGATATAGAACAGCAATAACTAAGAAGTATTACTAATTTAAAAAAAAAAAAGATTACTTTGATGTGGAAGATTAAGAAAGGGTAAGATAGATATGAAATTTAAAATAGTATATAAATTAAGAAAGATAATTTTAAAAAATGATTACAAAATCTGTGGAATGTTAAATAAAAAATGCCATGAATGAAAAAGAGGTTAAGACAAAGAGTAGGTGTAATCCAAAAATTGATAAAAGGTAACAAATTCTGTGCTACAACCATAAGAAACATGATAGACTCGTTGTGACTCCATTGGAATAATAACGATGAAGACTATGAAACTAAATGATTAGAGAAATTAATCATTAAATGTTGCTGATCAAGTAGTTTATACGTTGTCTATAAAATATTTAAAATCACTTTTTGACTTTTGACCGTTCAAATCGGCATTGGACTTGTTAGGTCAACGATTGGTTCAAGGAGAAAAAAGAAATGAAAAAATAAAAAAATATACATAAGCATATAATTCGATGATATTGGTAATGCGAATGAGAAAAGCTGTTTTATATTCTAGGATTTAATATGGTAATACTAACAATACAAAAAAATAAATATACCTGTATAGACGTGTGATTTAGTTTATATAGGCTTTACTTAAGGGAAAAAAGAAAAACCTCAATTTTTAATAATATGACTAGTTTTTTATTTTTTTTTAATCCCTTTTATAAACTTTGGATTTTTGTCACACATTGCTAATAATTATCTATAAATAAATTCACACCTTTTAATTACCCTTTAAGAGTCAAGCTCGATCATTACTTTCAACTAGATTCTTGGATTTCATTATATGTGTTTCTTTTCACTAAGGAAAAAAAAAAATTGTAACCTATTAAGTGTTCGAAGGGCGAATGGATTAGTTGATTTGAATGTTAAGTTGGGTATGAATTTTATATTTGATTAGGTTTCTTAGAAAATATTTGATAATTGATATAGCTACATTAAAAAAAAAATGTAGATTTTATTTTTTACCCCCATTATATACACATTCAACACGTAATTAGCCAACTCACATATTTTTGAAGCGGGTGGAATCATTTTTTATATTCAAGGTATTAGGTCAATGTAATGAATTTCAGCAGCAGATAAACATAAGATTCATGTCGAAATTCGTGGTGACGCAGGATTTTGTGGGGTTGGAATTTTAAGTAACAAGTTCAAACAAATGTTCATCGATTAGGGACGTGCTACATTTTTATAAAAAAAAAATTCAAAACATCTTCAATCAATCTTGTCATTTTAGATATCATCATGGGACGAAAGATGTGAACCTGGTACTCTTATTTGAAAGTTCTTCTAATTATTTTTATCATCTTTCTATCGTATAATATACATTTCAAAAGTGCTTTACTATAAATTATATACTTCTATTGGGGTATGATTGTGAGGTAGAAAAATATTTTCTTTGTGATTTAGAATAATGTTGCTCTAGATATATGTAACTTTTCCTGAGGATTGAGCATTGAAGTATGAGAAAGAGCAATGAAGAGTGTAGCTTGTGGTTGTGATTTTATGCTCTCAAAATAGTGAAAATTAAGTAAGAATACTAGAGTTTAACATGGAGATTGAAAAGATGAATCATTATACATCCTTGCCATAACTTCTCTATCTTTACTATTTAATCTTTTGCATATTATATTTATTAGCATCTAAATTGATTTAACTATTTGCTGATTAATCAAAATATATTTTGCTAATTAAAAATTTACAAGAAGGAAATTGTGAAAGAATTTAAATTTGCACAGTAAATCAATGAACCATCTTGTTGCATCTACTTGACATCCACATAATTTATTTGCTATTTACTTTACACAAGCTTAGAAATAGATTTAGGAAGGAGAGGGAAGGGAAGGAAACCTTGCTTTCCTTTATTAGGTAAATAAAGGAACAATATAGAATGATTTATTTGATTTGGAACTAATAATCTAGCTCACCACACATAGAGCAAAAGTGGAGAAAATATGAAAAATGACCTACATACACTTGTTAATTAGACACATAAAGATTTGAAAGAAATTTTTGGTAATTTAATATAGTTTAAAAAATGATATTTTGTTAAATTTCCATCTCCAACCATTCCTTACTATTTCAAACTTTCCAAGCAAGGATTTTTTTTCATTATTTTCTTTCTTCCACATTTCTTTCCATCCATTTTCTTGCGTTCATCCCACATAAACTTAAGTCCAGTTCAAAATTAAATTAATCATATGTGATCATGATTGTAGAGCGTTAAATAATTATAATCAAATTATTTGGATTTGACTATTTAAATGTTTCGATGGATTTAACAGGTCTATATTTTGAATGGTCTAAATATTGATAGTGGTGGGTTTGAAATGGTTCGAGAATTGTCAATAGTAGGTTTCAATTAGAGATCATTGAACCAATCGGTTTGCTCTCAATCTTTTTCTAGTAAGTTCATACATTTAAAAAGACTTTAGTCACTTTACTTATCCTTGGATTCTACGGAAGCCATAAAATGATCCATTAATAGGAAAACTTACTTTAGTTATTGACAATCCATGCAATTTGGAAAATGTCATAAAAAAAAAAACTCTATAAATACTTCAAAGCTTCTCCTCATTTGTAATGATTCAAACATTCAAGGAAATGTCATCAAATTATCATATTGCAATCTTGAAAGATTCGATAAATCTTGGAGCAAAGAGCACAATGCCTCTTTTTGAGAATTGTAGGGTTGATATGATATAATTTCTTTACTTGTAATGCATGTGTTTGGGGTCTTGGATTGTCTATTTATCCTCCCTACCTACTCTTCTTAAATTATCTCCATATGTTGATATTATGTCGTTCCTATGAGATCACATGGAATGTAAGATGCATATCATACACACATGAATATTGTAGCTATATGTACCTCATTACAGTAAAAAATAATAAATTAAAACAATTCTATAAATTGTTTTGAATGGAATGATATACTGAAATATATATTGTTTTCACAGTTGTCTTACAATGAATTTTTTTAATTGTTTTGAATGAAATGGTATACTGAAATATATATATATATATATATATTTACATATATTATTTTTTGCAATTATTTTATCCTTACTGATGAAATTATACTATTCTACTCTATATATCAACCGAATATTGTCTATCACATTCCCATGTTTAGTAGCTCGATTTTCTTAAGAAATGCTTCAACCATCTATCAAGTTTACTCGTAAAGATACCGAATTTTTGAAACACAGTTTACTTTTTATGGAAAAGATAAAATGTTAGAAAGAGTACATCTCTATGTACAATATCTAAAAAAAAAAAGAAAAAAGAAAAAAGTGAGCACATGTTAATAAGTTCCTTACATTTTAGAAATAAATGGGATTTTTTTTTTTTTTAATTACAAAGGGGTGGGGAGATTTGAACTTGAAAGTTGGAACATATTATATGAGATTAAAGAGATGTGACTAGATTACAAGATCATTGACAAACAAGAAAAATTTAAGATCCAAAATATTTTCCAGTGCCTTATGAAATTGATTTGAAGTTTGCAGCATATAGTTTAATTTTAGCTCCATAATATAATTTCAGTTGTAGTAAATAATGATTTACTATTTATGACTTAGACGGTTTAAGAGTGGAATAGATGGTATAAAGAGAGGATGAGAGAGACGGGTAAAAAGAGAAAAACCGATTGTAGGAAAGGAAAAAGATGAGAAGGGTAATATCTTAATTTATATTATACTACCCTTGTGTTTTTTTTTTTCAACCAAATAATATGCTAATAACTTTGTAATTTAGCAGTATTTTTCCTAATTTTTTAAGTTAGAGATACCAAATTCGATTCTCCTTTTTTCTATTATAATGGTAAAAAAGTAAATAAATAAATAAATAATGTAATAAGTTATTTTAGACCTATTTAATTCCTCACAAATAATAATGTTGGCATGACTCACGAGTCTATGACTATTATATTCCGTAAGTGAACAAGTCTTGAGTTGCTTATCTCGTATTGAATAAATAATATTTAAAGAAAAGAAAACAACACCAAAATGTCTATTCAAAAAGTGCTCAACCCAACTTGATATGTCATGAATATAAAGTATTTATAAAAAAGAACTAATATATATTGAAATAAAAAAGAAATACAAAAAATGATATGCGTCACTACGAATTTCGTGTGTGTGTGTGTGTACATATATTTTCCTTGGGAAACATGCAATTATGATTATATCAAATAAAACATAAAGGAGAATGCCGACAATAACGACAGGTTTAGTATTTATTAGAACTACATGATTTAAAAGTGAAGAAATTATAAATAGGGCATGGGATTTTGTATTGGTATGGATTTTGTTTTCTTTAATAACATTCTTACTTATGGGTTTGAATTATGATTGAAACTTAACCAAGTGGATTGAATCGCAACTTGTAACCTCTCGGTTTTGTTAGCATGAAGGTCAGAAATACAATCATTTTATCAAAAGTATAAAATTATAGATATTGTGTTGGGCTTTTAGATGATATTTTTCAAGGCTAAAGCACAACTACTACTAAAACATGTGATGTATAAATACTAATTAATTTTAATATGTATGATAAATAAAATAGTTTTTTTTTTAAATACTATATGTGATTTATACACAATTATACATATCAATTTTATTAGTATTTACATAAGGACAACTTTACATCATTTATAATATTTATTCAGTTTTTCCTTGGTTATTATTTGATCAATGATGGAGAGCCTTTGGATTGGAAAAATATTGAATATGTAATACATCATATATGTACACGTGGTAAATCTATCATGCTTTAATATATGAAAAAGATGGTGATAATTTCCGAAATAACCATCATACATGTTAAAAAATGATTGATTGATAATATTTACTAATCATGTATATTCACATATCGTATATTATCTATTCAAACCTTAGCACTTTGAAGAGATACAGTCCTCTATTTTTGTTTCTATTTTACATTATTACCCAAGCATTCTGTCTTTATTTCGGACAGGAGACATTCATATCCCGAAACTCGAAAGCATAAATTTAATAGGACATAAATTTCTGCATTTACTCATCCAACAGCCCAAACATATATTCTTCTCCCTAATGGGATACACAAAGCGCAGGGTTGTTGCATGAATTAAAGCGTATTTAAGCCACTGCATTCAAATTGCTAGTGCAGTTACATAATTGTACTGTCCACACGATCATTGATCACCTTTCTCAGATAAAGTTTTCCTATATCCCTTCTATATTTGAACTATCTTTTGCATCTCTGAAGTATAGATAGAGTAGGTATGTACGCTAATCCACAATGTTGTCAAACCAGGATTGATCCAACTAAAAAGGTTGATCGAATATGTTTTATATTAATCATTAATTTAATCCGATCTTACCTATTAATCTTTGACTCTTTAATATGTTTGGTTAACCTTTAAGGTCAGATCTTATATGTAATCATTAATTAATATAAGACATAAAACTTTTTTTTTCCTTATATATTTTTTTGTTTTATTTAAATGGCAGAATATAATTAGTGAGAATTAATATTGTTTGATGAGTACCAACAAGAAGCTGGTCGGAGAAAAATTATATGGAGTATTAACAAACATAATATTGTGGCAATCATAAAAAAGTAAAAACATAAATAATTAGTCAAGATTAATCATTGCGAAGACTGACAAATGGATACCATGAATTCAATAAAAAAAAATCCCAAATAAAATAAAATAAACTAAAGTAGATATAATTGTTTTGATTTGGCAATAGAAAAAGGTATTGGGAAAAGGTATTGGAATGAAATTCAGCAACAAAGCAAAGCATTGACTGAGGTATAAGAAATATAAACAATCAAAATTAATTTATTGTCAACATACATTCAATCCAATGTTAAAGATGCATTTGGTTCATTAGTTTAATATACTTTAATTATTTTATATTTATTTTAATAATTATTTATTAAAAATAGATATAAAAAAAAAATGAACATTTTTACTAATAAATAGATCCTATAGATTAGATATAGAAAAGATAAATATAAATAATACAGATAAGATACAGATAAAGAATAATCTATCTAAATGAAAATATACAAAGATAATTAAGCATCAAATGAAACGATGGCTGCATTTAAAAATACGAAATTAGAACATATTAATTTCTCTTCCCTAAAGGAAGAAAATCAACAAACATTCCCCTGAATAATACTTATATTTCTTCTCTATGCTTTTCATTTTTTTTTTTCCTACACAAAAATCCCTACAAACTAGACTTTAATGGACACTTCTGAAAAAGAAACATACAAAATCCAGTGTAGAAAAATCAAGCCAAACATGAACTATATAGAAAAATTGGCCATACTAGTTAGCTCCAATTTTACTATATAGTAAATTCGGATTATTTAACGACTATCATATCTTAATCCCATCAAACATACATACATGTATACAAACCTAAACAATTAAGGAAATAACATATACGACCTAAACTAAATTTGAGTTTGACAACTTTCTTTCTCCCTCATATATCACTTGTTATGCAATGGATTTGCTCCTGTAGGTACCTTCCTTTTCTCCAAGGCAAACTCTTCAATGTCTTTTTGGTGAGACGTCATATGGTTATTCTTCAAAGTTGTTGTAGAAGGAGAAGAGAAACTCCATGATCGAACCGCATGAACATGGATATTGTAGATATTCCTAGCAGCACAAAAAATGAGAATGAGGGATAAGAGAAAGTGAAAAGGTTTCATTTTCATTTTTGTCTCTCTGGAATATTATGTTTGAAAGAGATGGATGGGAAATGGCTTTTTGCTTTTGGGGTTATTAGACTGGGTACTTTGTGTTTTATATATGGACACATGGTTTGAAAGTATTATTTATAGAATAAAAAAAAAAAGAAAAATATATGGTTCTCCCTCTCTCTCTATACATACATATATATATATTAAGGATTAGCCGGATGTTATTTTATGGTTCAAATCCAATATCATCGAACTATTAAAATACTTTTTATATTAATTTTTAAAATTAGTTTAATGACAGATAATTTGTGAAACATTCCAAGAAAGGACTATAAAGTTTATATAATAAAAAGCAGTATATTAAATATTACGCATGAATCTAATCTCAATTAAATAACCAACTAAAACACATCACGAAACCTTAAAATTCTTTTAAGAATCGTGTCGGCATACAACAATTAACAGGACGTAGTAAAATGCCAATTTTATGTATATACATTTATATTGATTATGTGTTTAAGAATTTGTATTTTGTAGATGGGTGTTTACCGATCCATGAATTTCTTTCGTTTTTCTTCTAAGATGAGGTCTATATTGATAAATGATAATTATGCATCTAGAAAATTTATCTTTCCGCACATTAGTGGAGAAAAATATTTGATATATACAAATGAAGAGAAGTTTTTGTGGGATTATACGTCATGTGTAATGTACCCATGGTGTATAACTCTTAGAAAAAAGTTTGATGTCTCAAGCTTACTGTCTCAATTATGTTCCCGGAAATAAACATCTGACATATGTTAAAAAGTGCTTCCTAAATAAGAAATTTTATATTTTTTAAATTTATTTAACATGTGTCAGATATTTATTAGTAGAGACATAATGGGGACAACAAACACTTTTTCTTAATCCCAATGGTATTCTAACATATTGCTTGTTCAATCATTTGTAAAGTTATCACCATTGGTACCTAAATTTAATCTATTTTTATAATTAATTGCTTAACGTCTAAAAATATTAATTTGTTACAACAAACTTTTTAAATTCATTTAAATATTCAAACCAAATATACTTTTGTAGATGATTACAAAAATGATAGAGTTTATGTAGCTAATTCAAGAAACTAATGAAGTTGATTTACCAAATTGATATTTTTTTTCAAATTTCAAGTGAGTAATTGCAAAAAAAAAATATACCCCAAGTACTAAACATCCCCATCTAACCCTGATTTTTATTTATATCTTTGTGTCCGTGGTCCAAGAATATTTTAACATGTTGGTGCCATGTTCTGATTTTTGGCGAATTACGCGGTGGTTGACTGGTGGTTCAAAGGATCAATCAGTTGGGAAAACTAGGGTGTGAAACATTGGTTAAGTGGCTTCGGACGACGGCTGGGTCTCATGATGAGGGTGGTGCCCAACATTGAATGGATGATGGTGACTCAAGGAATTCGACACAAACTCTCACGTAAAAACCATAGAAACCGAGAGGGTTTACTTTGCCATTGAATTTGTCGAGGCTTTTATGGTTTCTTAAACCACGTAAAAATTATTTAGTTTTCGTGTTTTTCAAGAAAGTGTCTGGTTAGGTAATCTTAAAAAGGGGAGTGGGGGTTAAAAACCCTTTCTTTTGGCTCAAGCTCAACGTGTTGTCATGAAAGTTATTACGGAGTTTACCATGGCTCAAATACTTTTTTTTTTTTTTTTCATACCACAGTAAAATGATATTGAATCTATAGTAATTAGGTGGTACACGATTATCCATCTATTTATTGATCTTTCTATTCATTTTCCAATAGGGTAGGATAATATATATCATATATAAGCTTAATTTTACCGTAGATGAGTTCTATCATCCTATTTATCGAAAGAAGAGCAGTATCTATACCATGCAACTTTTGCTCCATTTTATGAATATTTAATTCATATTCATGTTTTCTTCGTTATAAAGTTCACGAGTTTTATTATGTTTTATTTTAATTTTAGATATTCTTATTAAAAATGTCACGCCCCAAATCTAAATTTAGGCGTATCCAATCCTAGCCACGTGAAATTCCAAAGTATTACATGTAAGACTGTCTATAAAGATAATGTTTATAATAATTGTGTGCTTAAATATGCCATAAACTATTTACAAAAACTACTACTCATTAAGAGTAGAACTAATACTATTACAAAAGTTTGTTGTTTCAAAACATAACAAATGACTTAATACATATTTTACAGACAAAGGCTTATGATTAAGCCTTAATGAAAAATTACATTCAATTTTGAAAAGTCTTTCACTTAAGTTACATCATTCAAGAAAATGTTTTTCCTATTCTATTACAAAAATGAACACCGTTAAGGTTATGATCCCTAGTCGCCCCATTCGTCCCAAAATCCCTCAAAGTCAGTCCCATAACCCAACTGATTATAAAACTCATCTTTGTTAACACCTGTAATAGAAAAACTAAGCTATAGTCCCAGTACAGAAGTAACACAATCAAATACAATGTGGCACACACTCCTAATCTAATGCAATGCAACAATCATTAAGTTATTAACCATTAGTTAAGTATATAAAATCAACATAGGAGTATTCAAACTCTAGAGACAAGCCATTAGGAAGCTGGGTGTTCTGAGTAACAGCAGCTGCTTAGGGGGTTGATATAGGTACCTTGAATACCTATATCTCCCATATTTAACTGAAAAGAAAAATAGTTTCATTTAGGTTTCACAGTCGTTTATCATATTTACTTAACTTAATCTATAGTATCACTTAATTCAACTAGTCTCATAAACGTGAACTAAATCCTATTACTTCTCTTTAAGAATAAGTAAACTTTGTACCGATACCATTCCACATATTGACTATTTGCCGAACCACTTATAAATTGTTACTGCATCATGACAATGGGGTGGTCCAAGCACCTAACTACCATATTGGTATCACCAACAAGGCTGTTGCTTCTTAAATCGGATTAATATGCACAAATAATTTAAACACTTTTAAATCATCTTTGATTAAAATCGATCTAGATATGCCTATCCTATCAACCAACAATTAAGTTATTGCATACCTATATATACAAATTTATCTGACAATGGATCTATGCGCAAACACAATTGAGTTTGAGAATCATTTTATATAAGGTTTAATTCAAACCATAATTGAGTGCTAAGTCCTCAACTATTTTAACAAACATAGGTCATCTTTCATATAATATACAACTTATGATTTATTCCTATATACATACATATAATACATTCATTTGCTTTATTTTATTTTCAAAACAGGGCAAAACAGCAAAATAGAGCAAATAGACCAATCACATCGGTGATTCATACTGTGATTCTAAATCACGCGTACAATCACGCCCGTGATTATCAATTTTTCCAATTCAAAATTAGTCAAAGATTGAAACACGCTCATGCTTTCTTAGAATTTACTAACCCGAACCTACTAAGAGTTGAATCCCGCTTGTGATAAGTTGGTGGTTTAAAATTCAAGCCTTTGATCATTTTGAAAATTGGTACTCGGTATCTACCACAGCCTCCGTCACGCCCGTGATTGGTTATCACGGCTGCGATCACGCTTGTGATTGGCTTTCACGGCTGTGATCATACATGTGATTGTGAGATTCGAAAAAAAAAATTTTAATTACCTGACGCTACTACATCGACAATCACACCTGTGATTCTAGTTCCTTATACATTTTCAAGTTTTCCCTTGTTTTGATACCTTAAAATTTAGCCTATTTGAACTAACTCAAGCCCTTCCAATATAACATACAAACTTCGTATTGAGTATTAAGGAATCATATTCACTCACTACACATTTATTTACAAGCTACCCAACCATTCTATCATTCACCACTTCACAACTTCATCAACTTCATTTCTTAATACTAACACAACATGTAAACCATACCTATTACTTATTCATCAAAACATCCATAAAAAACTTCATATTTCTACTCTTACAAACTCTAATGATTCATCTAAGCTTCAGAATTAACTTATTTAACTATCTTTATCTTCAATTCACCAACAATTCATTCATATAAGATTTATTTTACATGGAAGAAACAAGAAATAAAATGACTAGAAAAGCTAATAAAACTTTACCTTAAGCTTCTTTAACTTGGAAATGAAGTCTAGAAGAGATTTTGGTGAATTGTTGAAGAGCAAATGATAAAAATTGGTCTTTCTTTTTCTTCTCCTATGGGTATTGATTTTTAGGTTGTTTTAGAGTTGAATTTGTGTAGATTTGCTTTGATAATTATTCTAAATTCTGCCATTGACTTTTATGGCATCTTAAGGAGAACAAAAGGCTTTAGACTTAGGTTTGGTTTGTGGTGTTTAGGCTTGGATTTCGAATTGCTTTATAAAGAATGAGCTTCATTTAGAGGTTTGGGAGCTTGTTTTTATTATAATGAAATTAGGCTTGTATTAGATGTTTGGAACTTAGGTCTTAACATCAAGAAATGGTTTCTCATTTACAAATTTGATGACAAAAACATTATCACAGACATTAAATTTTAATTTAACATTTATCATACCAAAACTTGAAATTTATCAACTAAATTATGGTAACCAATTTCATGTTGAAAACAAGCAATACATATACATACAAATTAATTAAATTATTTACAAACAAGCTCATCCTTTAAATCAATCAGTACACACACACATGCACTAATCAATTCAACATACATATACAAATTAATTAGGTATAGATAGTTAAGGATATTTTAGAAAAAGCTTGATGACTAATGTCTTATGAATATTTGGTGATAACCACTTCATAATTTTCTCAAATACATCTAAAGTAGTTTAGGATCCTTGGTAAATATAACACACACACATAAAACCGAAGTTTCCAAAGTCATTAAACAACTTTGTCTTAATTATATGCAACACAGTCTTTTGGCATTTCAAGATTTAGAACAATTTAGATTTTCTAGTAAAGATATAATAACATAGTGATCAAGCCTTCAAAATCATCACACTGGGGCCATTAATTGTGTCAGTGAACTATATTGCTTGTCTGAGCAACCATTTACAATGACATCTAATTAAGCCATCACAATTCAATTGTTACTTCCTTTTAGAGTACAAATATTTCTGTAGTTAGCGTGATGGTTATGTGCTTAGACTACACATTACCTTGCCCTAGATTGTTGTACTTCTTGGATGCTACACACTGCAAGAAATTAGGGTTTTAGAGATAAAAATTCTCTCTAAATATAAATTTCCATCACAAAAACTCTAGTCGGTGATTATATTTGTAGAAATATAACTTATTTTACTCATTTTCCATCGCAAAATTGCCGTCTCTAAATGTTAGTTATCTTATAGAGGTAATTACTAGTTTGTAACCGTCATTTTTTATACCTTGATAGTTTTAGTACTCTTCACATAAGCACAAGCACAATCAATATAACAAGTTAAGGGTTCTAATAGTTTTAGGTATGTAACTTATAAGTACGAGTAGCATATAATGGTAACTACGTACTTTATGTCCTCTTTAGCTTCCAAAAGCATTTAACAAGAAACCTATTCATGGAATCTAACATTTGACCATTTATGAACATCATAATCAAGCTCCAAGAATCATTTCCCTAAAAAAATTTTAATAACAGATGTTGGTTGACCATTTTTATTCAAACTCCCACAACTTTAAGTATTTAATCCATTTTCCTTAGATTTCAACCTTAAGTTCTTTTACTCGAATTTACTTTAGTCACTAGACCCTAAATCCTCCAAATTTGCATTTTTAATTCCATAATAACACAAGAAACACAAAACAATCCATAATTTTAGTTTTCAATCACAAGCTTAAATCCAATAGTTTATAACTAAATTTAATTACTCTAATTTCTATAGGATGAAACCCCAAATCTAATATTAACCTCTTTAATTAATCAACTCCTAAGTAACTAAAAGATCAAGATTAACAAGAAAGGGAAAGGAAACTCTTATATTTATCACACCAAAATTATAAATGAGTGATCACATTATAATCACAATTGTATATACCAATACTAAATCCTTTCAACAAAAGACACACTTAAACTAAAACTTTGATCAAAATATAAAACTTCTCAAATGATTAAACTTACCAAAAATCAAATGACTCCTTAAATTCCAAATCCAACCTTGAAAATAACCAAAAACTTTGATCATATTAATTCTTCTTTGATTTTTAATATATATATATTAAAATGGGAGTCTGTGAATTAACTCAAAGCAAAACATTTGTAAGTTAGTGAGAGAGAGAGAGAGAGAGAGAGAGAGAGAGAGAGAGAGAGAGAGAGAGAGAGAGAGAGAGAGAGGGAGATTCGTTTGAAACAAATTTTGCTTTTGTAAAGAGAATAGTAATATACATAGGATATATACGTCTACTCCTAATTTTGCCAAAATGCCAAAATGAAAAGGAAAAGGATACTTCTAATTATACAAAGACTAGGGTCCACCCTCATAATCTTACTTAAAACTTGAAAATCTTTGGTGATTATTTATCAACATAGCTATTCCAACAACTTTAAAGTGAGAGCATTCTCCATTTGACAACTTTCACTTGGCTATCTGCGATGTTTATTAATTTTGGACCCAAAATATAGTTCTTTCTTACCTTATTATAACAGACATGTATTTTTACATATTTTTCCATACGAGGCTAGTCATTTTTGAATTTTCATGTAATAGCTGCTATTATAATCAAATTCTACTGAGAGCAGGTGTTCATCTAAGTATTCCTTGAAGTCTAGTGCGTAGGCTTATAGCATATCTTCGAAAATTCGTACAGACTCTTTAAGTATTCGGATGTCTTCAAGTGAAAACAACACTAAACTGTAGTTTTGTCCTATTATTTGATTTTTTTAATATTTTATATATTTCAAATCTTTAATGTTATCAAATAATCCTCTAAATCATCATCGGTGAATATTTTTGTAGAATTCGTGCTAAACTAAAATTAAAACTGCCCATTATTTCTATAAAAGGTAGGTGACAGTTTACCCATTATTAGCAATACTCTTTATTGGGAGGTGATACATAAGAAAATGTTTTCATAGGCAAATCTCAATATAGAGTTATAACCTTCAATATGCTAATAATATTATCATTTTTCATCACATTGTTTTTACTGTAAAGATTTATCACCACACAATATGCTAATATTTTATTTAAGGGATAAATTACACTAAAATAAAACCAATATTTAAAGGTGAGTTTATTTAAAAAAATAAACATTTCGAGTAATTAAAAAGAGGAATTCACGTTTTGTAAACCAACTCAAAAAAGATATTAATATTTTACAAAATTATTTTAAGATATCGATATTTAGATAGTCATTTTATTATTTTCTTTAGTTTTTCAATAGGGATACGTTGTGTAACTCATTTTATGGAATGTTGATTCTTCTATTTTATCACTCGAAAATATTGATACTATAAATACATTTAATCCTAAGCGTTTATACCTCATGCTGTAATTTACATTTTTGTGCTAAATTTTGATAAAGTTCCATCAGATATCAACCTAAGAGAAGGAAAATATTATCAAACAAACACAAAACTACAAAAAATTTAGTCTTTTAGATCACCATTCATTAACGGGTGGACGAAAGGAAAAAAACAGAAACATGAAAGCAAAGATCACAAAAGGTCTGCCCCCATTCACTTCATAATGCTCTTAGTCACTGAACAACTAAATTACAAGATCCCTACGTGACCTCATATATTGACATTTTTCATTATATGCGACCTACCATACCGGCAAATTTAACATAATTCTACAACTTTTGGGTAAAGTTTTCGTGCTTTCAATCATTACATGCACCGGGATCCCGTTCGATCTTTGATAATTGCGGTCAAGCGTGTGTGTGAGTGTCAGTCCAACAGGAACTAAAGTTTTTAGGTTACATCTTATAATATATATAGGAATAATGGTGTGATGTGAAAGTTGAAAATTAATTTTTTTGACTATTATCACCAATGTTGGACCATCCTTATCAATTGAATAGTTTTTCCTTTAGGCCACGTGTGATTAATTTTATAAGGGTAAAGGTGAAATACAATAATAATTTTAAATAATATCTAATCCTAATTTGAATTGGTAAAATAATTGTTTTGTGAAATTGTTATGGATATATAATGAGCGATTGCAATTGGTTCATTGACTGACATAATAGTTATTCTTTAGGTTTTTTTTTAACGTATTTTCATACCTACCCTTAAAGCCCAAGCCAAAAAGTCATGTCATGGATCAGAGTAAAGGTAGGTGTTGTTTTTACCTTTGTTTCCAATTTATTATTACTATCTTCTTAAGTGCAATAGAATAAAAGAATAGCTATTTTTTTTCTATTGTATTCTTTACTAATTGAAATTCTATATCTGTCTTATTTTATTTTATAAATTAAATGTGCCATTAGTGATGCAAGAATATGCCACTAGCACACATATGAAGTGCAACTACAACAAAGAATAAATGACTACACATAAGTTTATTATTACTTGATTGGTATAGAATTGATAAATCGGTAAAATCATAAACTAATAGAATCGTATATCAAAATTCAGCATTTTGGTTAAATTATGCACATAAACAAATTTGTTTTAATTTTAATTAAGAAAAAAAATATAAATCCATAGAAATGTGTTGTAAACTCATAATTGATGCAACATATGTCCCTAGCACACATAAAATGCATGTACAAACAATAAATGAATAAATGACTACGTGTAAGCTTACTAATGGTCTACTGATAACCAATGTAATATCTATGATTTTGCATCTATGCAAGCCTATTAGGTAGCAAATCTATTTCAATTTAAAACACCATATAAGTGGACAAAAACAATACAAGAATGCAAACATCAAGAAAGAAAGCTTTTTAAGAAACGAAAGAAGGAACTTATTACCAAAAAATTAAGCAATCATGATGGCCTGATGCTGGCAGGTGATACAAATCAGAAAACATTACAATTGATTACTTTTAACATGTAAAGTGGAGAGGGAAACTGATATAGAGATACGTGTCAAGCAAATTTAGGATAAGGGAAGAGGAATAGAGAGTGATTAAAGACAAATTTTTATTGTTATCCATGTTATATGATGTGTTATATAACCAAAATAATGTGTAAATATATTTGTCTTTGAAAAAAAAAAAAAGGAATATAACTGCAGAAAATAGAGTCAATTTCGTTTATAGTGGCATCATATCTTATTATTTTACATGGAAGTAGTTTAAAGCATTAATCATTGAACTATTCAAGAACTTTCCTAAAATTCATGGTGTAGGAATAATAGAATTATCTTTCCATTTTTCTTATCTTGGAAGTTGGAATTATTTTTATTTGATCCATCCCATCCTTTTTCCATATGCAATGAGTCAACAAACATTCTAATTGTATGACTTGGACAGCATCATGAGTCAAACACTGATGATGATTTCCACCGAAAAGGAAAAAAAAAAAAAAAGAAAGAAAAAACCTTATGATGATGTTGTAGATTTTTCATGGAAAAGAATGTGGAAACAGGGTCCAGCGTCTTACTTAAGACTTACAAAACCATATATGAAAGTCGGTTTCTTTTATTCTTGGAAACTAAAAAAAGAAAAGGTGATAGTGTTTCATGTGGACTAGGCAAAATGTGAAAGTGTTCAGAATGAAATAAACATAGAGGTATTAAGGTTAATAGGTAGTGAAGTTGGTTTAATCAAAATTACTAGGTTATTAATGGGAATATATCAGCGGATTCCGTAAATTGAATTAAAAAAAAATTACTAAACATACCGAAATTAAGGTTTGGTATCTCTAATAATTTATTATATTAAAGGAGATGGAAAATTATAGTTTAGTGGCATTATCTGATCTTTCAAAGAGAGTATCCAATTCAATTTTTCTTTATCCAAAGTTTGGCACCTTTCATAATATAAACCAATTTAGATATAGAAAAATAGTTATAGTTGAGAAAAACTCTTTAAAGCAATTATGTAGTGATAAATGTCATTCTTCTTCCTGCAAAATTCTGCAATTCAGTGAAGGTTACAACGGAATCGTTCTTGTCACATCAATGAATTCAAATCTTTTTTGACGCGATTAAACTCCTGAAATTTTTTTCACTTATTTTTTTTTTATAGTCCATTTAATTTTCATATAAGTGGCAGTATGGTTCTATGATGAAACCACAAAAGTTTCCCTTCTTCCCATGATAACTAACAATGTTAAAAAATAGTACATTTTATGTCACGCCCCTAAATCGAAGGACGTGAGCAGTTTGCCACATACTCATACTGTATGATTATGCTAAGGCTTATAACAACTAAAATCCACATATATCAAATAATTCATAAAAATTTGAAATATTACATGTCATTATGAATGTCAACATATTACATCTCTACAATTTTAAATGATTCATTACTAAACTAGAGTAATAATATTTAACTAAAACAACCCTTTATTTTATGTCTTGAAACTAAAGCAAATGTCTGATCCCACAAGCTGAGGTCATCATCATGGCATATAAGCTTCTCCTGTATATGAAAAAAATACCCTACAGGGGTAAGCTGAAGCTCAATGCACAACAATGCAAACACACACGATATGTATATGCAATCTTATACTATTGCAACAAGCATTGATTTAAATATTTGATTTAAGTGCAATAAGCAACATAAGAGTGCTCATGACTCTGAGCAATACGATAGGGGACCTGGGTTCCAATACTATCACAGCTATGTTGGGGTTCAATGAAAATAGTTGGTCTCTCGCCCATAAAGAAAAATAAAAAATAGCCTAAGGTTCACAACTATTATTCAAATACCACAATCACAGTCCATCTATATCGTATAATTTGATGAGTCCCATTCCTTCAAACTACACCCGATATAACTTCTCTCTATTCAAGTGACCATTATGCCCAATACCATTCCCCTCATCAACTATCCACCAAGCTACAACTAGGTAGCCTAAGCATTTAACTACCATGTCAAGATCTGAGGCCTTAACAAGAGCATCGCTCTCCGACTCGAGGCGACCAAACAGTAGGTATCATACTTTATTAGCCAACTCTACATATTAGTCAGGTTATTAAAATCTTCTATCCTTGCAAATAAGAAATATGTCACTGCATATTTGCAATAGCGGATCACTTGCGATGAAAAGCCTTCAATCTATTTGTAGGTGCTATCTTGTTAGTGGTGCTTGTCCAACTTTCTTGAGTTTCCCCAATAAAAAAAAAAAAAAAATCAATCTAACCTAACCTTTACATATAATCCTTTCCTTAACCAAAAGTTATACCAAACACCAATCTTTTCAGAAAGATTTGTTGATCCTCTTCGTAGGTTTCAAAAATGTTAAACCTAGTTTTAAGAAATTTTCATTATGGAAAGATATGGAGTATATTAAAGATATGTATATGGATTTGATGAGTTTCTATAAAGTTATTTATATATATCCGTTTGTCATTGATTACTATTTGTTTGATTTGGATAGATTATTTCAATGGATTAGGATTAGAACACACACACACCTGTGTCATCATTGTCTTATTGTTATAAAAACTCCATGACATAAATGAAAAGGATGATCAGATTGTAGTCTCGAAAAGAAATAACAGTGTCTCTATTTATTTTCGTATAGCACATTTTATTCTAATTATATTTGACTTTGTATTATCTTACTTCAAATAAAATAATTATTGTGATATTTAATAGACGACATATATATCTAATGGAGTAACACTCGGATCAATCCTTTATAATAACCATAAAATTTAAACTTGTTCTAACTAAAAGAATCAAAATGATACTTATATTCTTACCTTAAATCAATTTTTAAATTCTATTCTCTTAGGATCGGATGCCTATCACTAAGATCATAATATCTTAATAGTCTCCTTACCCTTTGTTTATAGATTTAAACCTACACCTAGCAGAACATCCTCTTAAAATTCTCGTGAAATCTCCTTAGGCAAATGCCAAATTATATGGAGGTTATCCTCTCTTCTCTGCCAAAGATGAATTGTAATAAAAACTTAATAAAAAATATTCACACAAATAAATTTCCTTGACTTTAAAATAGATTTTTTGGGTATTTCATTTCAAATTTCAAATATAATTTATTTATTTATTATTTTTTAGCATTTTTGACATAATGTAGATGAGGCATCCGCAAATATAGATTAAGTAAATAACAAGATTACAAGCAACATAAATTGACTATTATGAATGGAACAAGTTTTTTAATAGGTAATGATATATTACATATCTAAATTTTATTTATTTCAATAATTAACTATCCAAAATTCCTACAAACTTTTGAAAGATATTTATAATACTTGAATTAGGCAATTAACTTATAAATATGAGTAAATTTCATATAGTTAAATGTAATACTAAGCAAACTTTAGGCAGTTAATTACAAAAATTTAAAACTTTGAGAATCAAATTAATTTATTTAAGCTCTAAATAAATAATTAAAAAATAGATGAAATTAAAATACTAAATACAATAGTTATCCTCATTGAAACATCCATCCCAAAATACACACACAGAGCTCTATGCTCACAAAAATTACAGAACATTACCAAAATAAACGTGGGTGGTGCGCCATTAACCTTCTATTCTAGTGGCATTACCACTATATTCCTAAATGAATGAAGTTGGTTGGAATCTCTTATCCTCCTGTTACGACGAGGGCAATAAAAAGGAAAAAAGAAAAAAACACTAGGTGGTACAAACGAAAGGTGATCCTTTGCTTTCTAAAAGCGCGCACAGCCAAGCTTGATATCTTCAATCTATAGAAATGTTAATTTTATCAGATACGACCAAGTTGCTTACCAAAAGGAATATCTTTATTTTTGATACATAATTACTGGATTGAATCCCATCTATCTTTTAATATATGTGTGTGACATGTGGTACAGTCGTTTTCCTTATGGTGTTAGTCCTAAAATATAATAGGTAAATATATATGATTCTTAAAACTTCATCTATTTTTATAATTAGTTATTTGAAAATTTAATTTTACTACTTAAAACATTTTGATGTCATTCATACTTGCTCAAGGTATCTGTAGCCATTGGGCTTTATCCCCTCTCCTTTTTCCTTCCTAAGAGAAACCCTAATTAAAAAAACTCTAGGGAGTGGCTCTTCTTTTGACTGCCACCCAACACAATCACCTTCTTCCTTTTTTCTTTCTTTTTCTTTTTTAGTTTTAGAACTCAATAAAAGTCCACCATTCCTCTTTCATCATCTCTTTTTCCATCATTCATCTCTTAACCATATCAAAGTTACAAACTTACTTTGGAAGTATTTAGAAACTACTGCCAGCAAGAGGTCAAATGATTCAATATTTTGGATATCAACATTGCAAAATACCGAAAGTAGAGAGTTTTTAAGGTTAAAAAGAGTCATTTTTCCATCAATTTTATTTTATTTTATTTTTTATGCTCCACCCTATGTGGGTTTTTTCCCCTGACAAAGCATCAGATCTTTTCATGATAGATTCTATTCAAGGGTTTTTTATACCGGTTTTCGGTGTAAAAGATATAACTTTATTGCATAGGTTTGTTACCTCTATCTCTTAATTGTCATGTATTACATGGATTTGTACTTACTTTTTTTATTAATATATGAAGTTTTTTGTTCACTCACAAAAAAAAAAAAAAAAAAAAAAAACCTTAGGAAGATAGTTAACTAAAAAAGTTAGTAAAGTTTAAGTAGTTGATTAAGAAAATTAGTAAATTTTAGGTGATTAATTATAAAATTGATGAAATGGAAATACTATATTGATAATTTTAAATTTTAGATAATTAATCATGTTAATAGGTAAAATTTAGATAGCAAATGTGGCTGCTTCTTTCTCTTTTACCGGATAGCAATAGAATTTGTTCTCCTTGTATAAACAATTCACATATTTCAAAACCAATTTTTAGATTACTTTTTTATATTGATTCATTCCGATTCACTTTTCCAGTCCTCTCAAGCCGATTAAATTCATGGAGTGTTTGTTAATTGGCTCTTGAATAATTTCCCTTACCACATTTTTTCCTAATCCGGTTATCTAACTTGAATTTATCGTCTTCCCGGTTCTTTAAAAAATGTAGCCATTCTATTCATCTAATTATGGCCATGAAGGCATTAACAATATCTTTTTATAAAGAAGATGCATAGAATTTATTGTTTTCTCCGCTTGTCATTTTCGTTAGCAATGAAGAATTTAATATCATCAATGAGTTGTCGAGGCTACAACGATGTTGATTGAAAATCCATTTAAGTCCAAGTCTAATACAAAAGTCCATGGAGATCAGATTTGAGAGTAAATGTTATATTTAATACATGAATTTTATAAAATTTTATAAACTTTATAAGATAGGTAGGTAAGATATAATTGAAAAAGATATGAAAATTCAGGTTGTTAATTGTTAAAATTAGTAAACTTCATGTGGTTAAATGTGAAAATAGATTAAGCTTAAGAAGCAAACTAATATTTTGAAGCTTGATAATTGTAAAAATATATACAATTTAGGTACCAAAAAATGATAATAATGCTTCATTAAATTTGGCACATAATTCATTAGATGTGTCAGAAAAACTAGTTTTTGAGTCCATCATTGTGGCTGGGAGTATCAAATAGGACAAGGTGATGTCTCAAATCAAGAATAGACAATTTTTGAAACGCGTTTACAAGAATAGAAAGGAAAATGATGAATGGGTACAGAAAATTATGATCTTTTTAGATGTTGGGGGGAATGTGACGTATAATATTTAATTTTTTTTAAATGTATAATTAAATATATAAATTTTAAAATAGTCAATTTAATATATAATTAATTTTTTTATATTTATATATTAATCATACTTTATTTAATAGAGTTAACTTTATTTATTATATTGACACTCTTAGCAAGAAAGTGACTTATTAAGTAACCAATAAAAAAACTCGAAAATCAAATAATTAAGTAGGTAAAAATCATATAATTAAGCAAATAAATTAACATATATATTAAAGCTATTGAGAGTTAATTTGCCTCTTTAATTGCTTAAAAATTTAGAATATATGTGTTCATTTGCTTGTTTAATTGTCTAGTATTTTGGTTCTTAATTGGTTACTTAACACGTAGTATTTTTCAGTTCACTTGGACTATCAAGTTAGCTAACATAATGAGAGAGACAGAATTAGTGAAAAAGAGGAAAATGCAAAAACACCCTATAAACTTTACCAGTGGCGCGGATTAACACATAAACTTTAAAAGTATGACTTCTAACATTCAAAACTATAAACAATTAGCAAATAAGTCCAGCTCGTTAATTTTTTTTCCTTTCCTTGTTTCGTACATGCCTCCGTACAAATTAGTACAAGATCCATATAAAAAGTACATCTGGAACAGTAATTTTTTTTGTATTTTTTTGACAGAAAAGTATAAAGTTAACTTATTTGTTAATTGTTTATAGTTTTGAAGGTCAAAAGACATACTTTTAAAGTTTATGGGTCAATTCGTGTCACCCCTAAAGTTTAGGGAATGTTTTTACATTTTACTCAAATTTTAGTTGGATATTAAACTAGCTAGCTATGTGTGTGCAAATTTTTAATTGGTATACGACATTGAGCCTTGATTTAATGGTTGAAAGGATACGTTCTCTTCACAACAAAGTTATTTGTCCAATGGACTATCTTGCATTGGCTAAACCATCCAAGAAGGAGTTACGAATTATTTATCGAATTTAACTTGGGCAAGGAGGAGCCTTACATGAAGTTTACGTAATTATTTCTATTATCTTTCTCTCAAGCTTAAAAATATTATCTATTTCTATCAGGCTTTGAGATTTACCAATAGCAACTTTGTTAAATTTTAGGCATGTTTATTTCATATTTTTTTTTTATTATTTTGGAATCTTATTTTTATTGTTTTTAAATAGATGTTTATAAAAAAAAAAAAAGATATAAATAAAATAAAATATTTTCAAACAAATTAAATACAGATAAAATATAATTACAAATCAAATATAAGTAGAATAATAAAAATTAAAATATCCATGATATTTCACATAATCAATCTTCTCTCGAATTCAAGGCTTTGTTCTAGTTCCTGTTGGTTTGGCATGGACCATTGTTTTACAAGCTTCTATTAGAAAATCCAAAGAGATGCAAAAAGATATACCCAAATTCAAGAATCAGTTTTGGAACGATTATAGGTCACAATTGGACCCATTGTAAATTAAATGGGCTGGCTTCCTTTAGTCTTTTGATTATAGCCCAAAAATAATTTTTTAACAATAAATCCTGTAGACCCTACTATTTCTCAAATGATTTTTCGCTTTAAGCATATTGAAAAATTATTAATCCCTCTGAGAATTCCTATTGTAGGCAACAAGATGTCGTATGTATGTTTAAGTTGTTTTTTAACTCTTAGCGTAGGAATCTCACACAAAGTCATAACTAGTGGGTTCTATACGCACAAAACCCGAGCTTTACATATATTAGATCTAAGCAAAAGATATTTGATATAATATGCATATATCTATTGTAAGGACCAAACATGTCCTAATTCTAAAATCAAGCATGTCTAGTTCTCAGCCATTTATAATATCTTAAGTATTATATGTACAAGCTTCCTTAGAAGATTTGATAATATTAAATATTGCTAGCTGGTTTTAATTACTGAAATCGTTTAATTAGATTCTGGAGAAAACTGAATTTAGCAGCAGTGAAAACAAACTTTGTAAAAACATTTCTAGCTCTACTCACGGGAGTAGACCAACGTTTACAAAAACAAATCATACCATCATGTATCTCATATACCTTCCATAATGAAATAATAAAACTTAAAAACTTATTTACAAAACATGTAAGCTCCACTAGGCCCTTAAGGAAAATACAAACTTTAAAAGATAAATCCAGCTCTTTAACAAAACAAAATAAAATACATCCACAACCCTAAGCCACTTTACTCTTCAATAAACTCCTTTCACTTCATCCCATACCCGAGACAAACATCATCATCAACATCACCATCATCCACATCATTATCTTCATCAAATCATCATCAACACTTAGAAATAAAACAACAATAAGCCAAAGCCCAGTACACAACAAATGAGATGACACATAAGCTTAAACTAGTGCAATGCAGTAATAACATATTATTATCTTTAAATTAGAGTGAAACAAACAACACGAAAGCACTCATACTTCGGAGCAAGCGTCGAGGAATCTAGGGATCTTCAATAACAGCAGCTGCTCAGAGAGTTGATATAAGCAGCTCAAATACTTATATCTTCCATATCTAACCGAGAAAGAAAATAGCCCCATCTAAGGTTTACAACTATTACACAGACTCTACCTAACTTAGCCTATAATATATTTAGGCTCAACCGATCCCATAAACGTAAGCCCTACTATGTTACTTCTCATCAATTAAGATAAATATAACACCGATATTATTTGCCCCATCAACTACCCGCTAAGCCATTTATGAATTACCATTATATCATAGCATATCATTGCATCGTGGTAGAAGGTAGCGCCTAACTATCATGCTTGGCTCTAGACAAGGTTATTGCTCTTCGGACCAGATTAAATGACACAAGCACAAGCAACATTTATTAATTAGGTCATTTTTAAGTTTTAGTTCATTAGGAATGTCTATCCTAACCAACAACAAGCATGTCACTAAATACATGATGATTCAAAATCCAATCAGAAAATAGTCCAAAAGAAGCAGAAGTCAGAGTTAAACATCTATTCAAAGATTAAATTATATAAGCAATTCAATTATTCATTAACTTAGATCGAATTTCATTCTAAACATTCATTTCATAGTTTTCATTTAATCAGACATGAAAATAGAAACCTCGCCATGGCTGCAAAAATTGCCACACTGAGACACAAACAGTTCTTCGTTGTCTGATAAATTATCTTTAATTAAACATAGCTTTGGTCTAACATGTTTTAGAAATTACATACTCTTTATTATTTAAGGTTTAATCTAACATATTAATTTGAACTAATTTTAGTTAAGTCTATCTTAAATTAATCTTAGCTAAGTTGATTATACTTAATAAATCTACTTTATTATAACATTATAGTTTATTTAGTCAAGTTGAACTTAGATTTATTAATTAAGTTTATTTTATATATAACTTTTATGTTTAATCTAATTATTTATTTAATCTATAAATTTAATTAACTCGCCCAAAACAATTCAACATGTTCACAACATGTTTCATACGAGAATTTAACTCAGAGAGAAGCACGATGTGATATGGCAAGCCGTGTTTTAGTCAAGCTTCACTTTAAGTTAAAATAAAAGAGAAACGCAATGCAAAGAAAGAGTTGTGTTTTGTCTTAGAGAGAAGCACGACATAATAGAACAAGTCGTGTTCTAGTCATGCTTATCTCTTAAATGGAAACAAATGAGAAACCCAAGGTAATAGAATGATTTGTGTTTGTCCCATGTTTCATTTTCCTTGCAATGCATTCGAAGATCAAAGAGAAACATGGTGAGATAGGAGAAGCTGTGTTTCAAATGTGATTTGCTTGAAATAAGTTTAATGAAGAAATCAGAGAGAAGTACGATTGAATCAACCTAGCCATGTATTTGTTGTACTGTTCTGGAAATACACATTTAAAATGAAACAGAGAGGGGCACAGTTGGATAGGTTGAGTTGTGTTCCAATTGTGTTTCTTCTTTGATGAGTTAAAAATCCATATGTCTTAAAAACAGCAAGAAGCACGACTTGATATGAGCCCCCGTGTTCCCCTCGTGCTCATATGCGGAAATAGAGCATGTGTATTTGATCTACTTTACCTAATTGTTTTAGATCTTATTTCAACATCTAACATCCTTTACTCAGCATACAAGCTTGGAATCATCACTTGCAACATTTATATTCATATTTCATCAAATCATTCCATCAATTACCTAATCTATACATATATACTAACTAGATTTTTAACATACATGTTCCTATATTTCTTGTTTTCCAATTTTATCACAAATTTTGCTTATATCTATCATCTATTCATCATATACAAACATATGAAACGATCCAAATAAAGAAAACAACAAAACTTACATTTTTAACTATCTCACATCATTGATCTTCTTTACCATTATTTCTTTTTAGTTGTTGGAGTTTCTATTACCATGATTTCCACTTCTTATCTTCTTTTCTAACCTTGATTTCTCTTACAATGATCTCGAAATTGAGATTAGTGTTTGAAAATTCAAGAAAGAAAAGAAGAAGAAGAAAAAGAAACCAAAGAAAAGGAAAGGAAAGGAAAGAAATAAAGGCAGGTAGGAAAAAGGAAAAAGGAGAGAAAGGGATAAAGGCTAAAGATATTTTAGGGTAAAAGTATTAAATTTAAACTTCTCTGATAATTATATTTAGATCTGGAAATAGTTAGAAAATAATTTGAAAATATTTATATTAGAAATTAATAGTTTGGATCAAAAATCTAACTTAAGAGTTTAATTTATAAAGATCTTATATTTAATTTGAGCTTGGGTTTAAGAAAATGAAAGTTAATTAAAGTTCAAGGGTTCAGGAGTGTAGCTAAACATTTATTGAATATTTATTATAGTTTAGGATTTAAAATTGAAGAAAAGAGGTTCTAATAAGATTATGGAAGAGATAAGGAAACTAATTTTGTTGGAATAGACAAATAAAACAATTAGAAAATTTAAAAGGGATATTTGAAATCTCAATTTCAACTTAACTTATCTACTAATTTAATTATACCAGGTTGTCTAATTACATTCTATTATTTGCTTCTTTGATTCATTTAAGCTATTTAAACTATGTTCAAAATTAACTACCTATTATACTATTCAATTAAACTGTTTCTAACTTAGTTACGTAAAGGTTTGGGATATTTCATATACATATATATATATATATATATATTCAGTTGTTGACTTGGCTAAATGTGGAATTGAGTAGAATTATAATAAGATTTCTATTAATGATTTTTTTATTTAAATAAAAGTATTTTAGAAAAAAATAATTTCAATATTGAAATGTTATTCATAAGATTAAGGAAATAATTACTATTTAATAGCTTTTTTGTAATAAGAATTTCTTATGAAATTACTATCATAGTCAAGTAAACACCATAATAGTTTTTCATAAGAAAAAAAATTATAATGGAATTACTATTATTATAATAAAGTGAACCAAAATATTTTAATTATTTATGTTCATCTAGAAAAAAAAAATGGCTTCATCCAATCATTGAGTTTAAGTTTGGTGAGACAACTATACATCTTTATACATTTTATATTATTTTGGAGTCATAAACTTTTGGTACGGAAAGTTATCATATTAATCCCCTTCTCCTACTTATAACTTAAAGCATAATACTAATTTAAAAAGTTTTTGTGCAATTACATTGTTTCTTTGTTTTTTTGAAATTTTTTTTTCCATTTATAAGATATGAAATATTTAATATTTTATTATGTAATATTTTTCTTATAACAAATGCAGCACATCATCTTTAGTATTATGTATGCCACAACTAGCATTGGCAAATTGGAACCCGCCCCATGAGCTCAAACACAACACAATATGATTATAAAAGGGTTTGGATAAATAAATAGTCAACACAATTAATAAATGAGTCAAATCCAGAAGCAACATGAATTTAAATGTGTCTAGATTTGGGTTTAGGACCCAAACCCGTTTACAAGCCTTCTTACAAACCAGCAAATCCTTAAAATATATTATTATTTGGTATTCTTATTTTATCAAAATATAATATTATTATTCCTAACTAAATTATAAAATGACAAAACTCTCTATTTAGGAAATAAATTATATATATAATATTATAAATATATATAGTACATATATATAATATGTATAAAATATAGATCTTATTTAACAAACAAAATATACATAATTTATAGATCAATATACGGTTGATTTATTTGCTACATATATGACATATATATATAACACGCGGATATATTAAATTTGCAAATTACAAATACATAATCTATATGCTATGTAAAAATTATGCATATAACATATTATATAAATATTTGTATGAAAATAGAAATATGATATATATCGCTTAAATATATACAACATAATATATATGTAACATAACATATATATAATAAATATTTGTAATGTATAAGTGTGTGTGTATATATACCACTTATCTACACATATATAGATCTTATAAATATACAATTATGTGTTGTATATGTATATAATGTAATAATTCATTTTTTACATGAAATAAATATGCTATATATATATCAATATAACATAATATATAAATATATTGATGCATATATTATATATATGCATGATTAAACTATATATTTTATACGTAACATTTATAGTTTGTAATCATTATATAATAACTTAAGCAAAACATATAAACTAAAATTATGTATAACATATCATAATCTATACATATGCATATCATATAACAAATATAATAGATATTTATATGTTTTATGTATATAACATATTTTTAGATATATCAAATCTACAAATTATAAATATAAAATATATATTATAAATCATTTTGTACATTGTTGCATGAGCTAATTTTCGCAGGTAGAGATGACTCTTGCAAACACAAAAAAAGCGATTATAGGGTTGCTGGGGGTTGCTTAACACAGCCACTTTGATGCTTAAGTCAGTCCATGGGTAAGAATAGCATGTCTGTGAAAAGATAAGAAAAACTTCTCTCCCATTCCCATTGAGAAAGGGGGTATTTATAGCATTTAGAGTCATACCAGGTTAGACTTCTTCTTGATAGCTGACCTAGTAGTCGAGTTGGTGGGGATGTCCGAGCTGAGGAATAGGGACTCCATGGAGTGTGGTCAGGCTAATTATGTCTCCCGTTCCCTCAGAGTCATGGGATGTGACAAGAGTACTTGCTTAGCTTGGAGATCATGAGGTCACAAGGTCGTACTCACCTAGTAGCTGTGGATAAGCTCAACTAACCCTTTCCAAGATGAGGGGTTCTAGGAAGATCTCATGCCATTTCCCTTGATAAGACCTTGGGTCTTCCTATCTCTTTAGGAAGTCAGGGCATCGTAGGCAGTGGGCTCTTTTTGGGTTTGTTAGTATTCTTGGGCCTTGAGCTCCATAAAATTGAGTGGACAGATGGCTATATTCCAATGTCAACATACATAAATTGAAGATGTTATATGTGTGTATTCGAAACATAATATATAAATCATATATATAACATACTATACAGATTTATATTTATATATACTATAAATGACATATATATTGTAAATATTATATATAATTCATATATAGTACAATATAATATATATATATATATATATAACGCTAACATGTTGTGTTTTATATGATTTAGTCTTTTAATGTAAAGACCCGATCCTCTAAATCCCGGGACTTAGAGTACCGAGTCCCCAACCACATATAACGTTTTCACATTATATGTAAGGTTGTCCTAAAACTAATAGTTTATGAAAATTGTTTGACTAAAACTACTAAAACTTTATAAAGAACTTTTAATAAAACAAGATTGCTAACAAAAGCAATCTATATATACATTTACATCATATATACACTGTTTAGTGTCAATACAAGACACTACAAAAATTACATGTTTTCTTAAATCAAAAAGAATCCTAGAGGATCTTAAGGTCTTTACAAAAATAGGCTTATCTATCAAGCCTTCTATACATAACCTTTCCCTTAGCAAAAATTCTTCCAAAAGCTCAGGGTGTTCGAGTCCTATTCGTTCCACTCATCCAGGAATCTCTCAAAATCGGACCTGTAGCCCAAATCATCATAAAACTCGTCTCCAATACCTGCAAAGCAGCAAAAGTGAGCCAAAGGCCTAGTACACAATAACAAATGCAAGAACAAGTCATCAAGCCAATGTAATGCATTAGAAGACAAGTGATTATCTTTATTAAATTTTCTTTTGCAAATCAACAGGAGGGTATTCAAATCCCGGACCACGCTTTGGGAATTTAGGGATCTTGAGTAACAGCAGCTGCTCAGGGTGTTGATATAGCAGTCCGAATACTTATATCTCCTATATCTATTTCATAAAGATAATAGCTTCATTTAGGGTTCGAAAGCCGTTGCCCGACTCTACTTAAACTCAATCCATAACATGAGCCTAGTTCACAAGTTCCCATAAACTTTGAACTAAACCATGGTATTTCCCCTTAAGTTTAAGCAAACGTTACTCAGATACTATTCCCCCTATCGGCTACCCACTTAACCAAAAAGAATCGCTATTGCATCATAGCGTACCATTGCATCATGGTAAAGTCATTGCATCATGACTTGGTTAAGCGCCTAACTAACATGTCATTGCATCATGACAGGTTTGCTGCTCCTCGGACCAGATTAAACAGCGTAATAGACATCCAATTCATTCAAATATTAAGCCGAGTCAATTTAAGTTGAATTAGGAATGCCTATTCCTAGCAAACATCAAACAAGTTATTGCGTACCTGAACCCGATAGTATATTACTATGATCTCTCGGTGAAGAACTAACCAAAGAACCCTTAACTTAAATAGGAATACCAAAATAATCAATAAATAAAGACAGATTTCACATTCACAATTATATATATATACATATATATATATATCACAATCCTAGATCAATTATACAAGAAAATTCATTAAACTTTGCATAGAGTCTAAATATCAAAGTCATGCATAAAACATGTTTATTTAACTAATATATACAATTAATCAAAGAAATTCAAATAATTTAATACAAAGTCATAATAAAGCATTTAAACATCATGTTATATCCTAGATCGCTTAACAAATACTTAATTGATCATATATCAAACTTAGGAAAATTTTGAAGAAAGTTTTTAAAATTCAAAGCGCAGGGGATACACCGGCATTCAAAGCCGACGGCTTTAAACCGGTGTTCAACACTATGAAAATCAAAACTGCCAACGCTAGCAGCGCTCAAGGGTACGTCGGCTGCCTTCATTCTACGCTGGCGGCTTTGAGCCGGTGTAGAATGCAAATCCAATTTTTTCAAAATTTCCCAAGAGGTACATACCGGCAACGTATCTATGTATGCTGGCAGCCTTTGACCATACGTCGGTGGCTTAAACTCTCAAATTGCCAGCGAACGTTCTGTAGAACAAACGCTGGCAAAATTTATTGTAAAAGCCGGCGGTGTTCCAAAGCGGCGTTTAAAAGATTTACTTCTGTTTGGTTCCAACGCTGCCTTACGCCGGCGGCGTTGAATTTCCAGATGCCGGCGTACGTTCAAAACAGACCTATTTGACCACAAATCCCCTGTTTTCCATTTTACAACTTTTCAACCTATAACACTTTTAAATCTTCTTCAACTTCTTTTTTAACTTCATATACTCACTCCTATCTACTCTTCTCAATCTTAGCAACTCAAAACATGAAATCAACACATTTGATCACTTCTAATTCCACTTTCATTCATTCTCAACTTTCCTACTCAAACTATCTTCATTTCCTCCCAACACTTCATATCACTACCACAATACATAAACAAACTCACACACTCACAAAACACATTCCTAACTAATCTCAATGCATGAACAAACAATTTAGATTGTATTTAAACTCATCCTATTCAAGATCTCACATAACCACTACAAGAAATGAAAACAAAACAAAACAAAACAAAAATCATACTTAAATCAACTCACATGTATATGCCTTGTCTTGGGAAGAACTTTGATTTTCAAAGCTTGATATTGTCTTTGGGTTAGACTTGGAAATTGAAATGAAAGAGGAAGAGAAAAGAAAGAAAGAAAAAGGAAAATTCGTATGAAAGGGAGGCTGCCCCAAAAAGGAGTCTAATTGAGCAAAATTAAGTCTTAAACATATCCCAAATTTGACTTTTAAAGCATATGCAACTTTAGTTTGCATTTGGGGTGTATTTGAGCTTCATTTGAGGTTCATTTAGGGCTTATTTAGGCCTAATTACTAACTTAACTACTAAGAACTTCTATCAACTAACCTTAAGCAAAACCAAAGTTGATTTTATAAATCTAAACTTGACTTAACACCTTAATGTATAAAAGGCACAATTGATAATTATACTACACACACATTAATACATATAAAACAAAAATATTAATTTCACTACATATGCAAAATAACACATTTAAACTATTACCAACACAACTATCATAAACATCATGCTCATTTAATTCAATATAATTAAATAGAATTTAAATTTAGATCATTTCATTTAATATGTTATATTTCTTGTATTGTGAGTTCTAAGCATGTTGTTTTTGTTGGTTATAATGACAAGATAATAAATTTGTTTGTTAAAAATATAGGCCTATTTTTTTGTTACCATCAATTATTATCCATTAATGCCGTGCTTATTTAATAATGCATTAAGTCACATATTATAATCTCTTCCTTCAATTATATATAAGTAATATATCATATATAATTTGTTAATTAAGTTTACCTAGTAAAATAACAATTTTAATACATTAACTTTCCAAGCTCATTATCTATTGCAGTACTAAATTTTTCTTATCACATTATTAAATAGTATTGAATCTTTTTTTTATCAATCAGGAAGTAGATTAGTGGCCAAAAAAAAAAAAATCAATAAGTGGATTAACACGGAACATGGTATAAATTAATCGAGTCACAGGTTTAGGTTATCATACATGATTATAAATGGTTCATGTCCAAGATTAAGATTTTTCAGACACGAACATATTTAGATATGGATACGAGACACGATACAATAATATGAATTACCATTGCTAAGTAACCAGATATAGCACAGCTATGAAACTTTTTGGACCACCAAATGATTAAAAGTAAAAAGAATTAAAAAAAAAAAAAAAAAAAAAAAAACTTCTACCATAACCTAATAAGTTCGCAAATGCCATGCTAAAAAATGATTGAAGTGTGGCTCGTATCTTCAGCCAAGGGGCTAGTGCCGCAGAAGCTAATTCAAAAGCATATTGCAAGCGAGGGTTTAGGCGTGATGCCATAACAAAAAATAAGAGAACAAAATCATGGAGATTACAAAAACAATAATTTTAGTTTGATTATTTTTTTAAGGAAAATTCTAAAAAAATTTTGAAGTTAGGAACGCCATTATCAGGTGGAGCAATGGACTTAGTGTAACAAGAACATCTACCCGAAGCAGGAGTTATTGCTTCAAATAGGGTGTCAGTGCAATATTACATGATATGATAAAAGATTATTTGATATTAATATGCCACGTATTTAAATACATAATGAATAAGTACTAAAGTTTTTTAAATGGCCAAAAAATAATACTAATGATTTTTTTTTAGATTAATGATGATAATAGTACATAGTTTTTCTAAGGTTATTCACATATCAAAATTTTACTGACTAATCAACATACGTTTTAAAACCATTGAAAACTTCTCGCACAATATCAGGTATGCCGATTTGTTTCTGCTTTTGTCATTTTAATGTTAAATTAATGTAGTGTTACTTTCGGAGCCCATGCTGATTGCAGACTTGCGGTGGAATTTCATGCATATAAAAGGGTCTGTAGTTATTCCAATGTAAATGGTTGTGTATTAATAAAACGAAAATTGTGGCACCCCAGATAGCCAGAAAAGCTGCAACAAGGAGCATAGGAATATAGGATGAATGAAAATTCCTTAGAAAAAAGTAGTTGTACCATATGCGGCAGGACACTGAGCTGATCGACCCATGAAGCACAAAAGGCATCACAAATCACTCGAAGTGGGTGCGAATCGATTTGATCTAGTTTTATTAAAATCAAATTAAATCATAATTTACGGTTTCGTTTTTTTTCCTTTCTAAACCAAACCGTTACATAATTGTTTGGAACAATTTGGCTCAGTTCGGATTATGACTTAAATCAAAATTATAATAAAAAAAACTTAGTTATAATATTTTATATTTGTGGGTATATTCAATTATTAAAATCATACTATAAATTTCATATTATAATTCTCAACCAAATACTTTATAAATTCATCACATTTATAATCCATAATCCCTCATAAAATCATTTAGTCACTAACACGGTACGCTTACTAATTAATACATAGTAAAATATAATCAATAGTCTCCTAAAAAATAATTTAGTCAACCATCCACTAACAAATTTGGCCAAAAAAAAATCATCTACCAATAAAGTCATGTATGAATGAAAATGATCTATTAACAAAATATAAAATTAAAAATTAACACATAATAAGATATAAAACTAAATAACAAAATTCATACTCCACAAAGTTCAAACGATTAATGAAAAACAATATTAAGTTACCAATAAAAGAATATATATTGAACCTAAAAAACAATTTTTAAAAAAAGAACAAGTTATTATTAATCAATATTTACCATATAATAAATATCATAATAAAATTACAAGAACATATATGACATTTAATAAATTATTATAACAAAATTTATAATTACAAGTAAAATATGTTTATGTTTATTTAAAACGGTTTGGTTTTACAGATTGATTTGGTTTACCACTTCAAACCAACCATAAATTTTCAAATTGGTTCGGAGTGAGAATTTTCTAAACCAAATTGTTTGAAAATCATATTTTTAGTTTGGTTTGGTTCAATTACGGATTAATTTGGTTTTGTTGGTTTTTTTTGTCCACACCTTCAAAGCACTACTTCACTAAGGAGGAAAAGAAACACAACAGCAACATCAAAATCCAAAAGAAGCATGAATATAACCATTACCTCCCTTAATATAAGGGTAAATTAGAATACATCTTGCGGACCGACAAGAATACACTAAAATTCTAAATTTCTAAAGAAAAAATTAATGAATGGTATGTAAAACCTTATGTAAATAAACACCTCATGTAAGTTGTAGGAAAGAATTAGGTGGTGTTTAGAAGGCCCGGCTAAAGAATATTAAGATGACAATAGATGAAAATTTTTGAGTCTAGGTATCTGAAAATTGTTATTAATCACCAATTGGATTGGTTATTAACTACATTTGGAATTGGTGACTAGCTATATGATTCAAGATGAATAAAGACATACATTTAGGATGACCTATATGGAGTGCAGGAGCAAACTTTGGAGATTACACTGTTAAGAAAATGCATTGTATTATTATAATAAGTGATTTGAACTACCAGTTAGTACTATCAATTTAGAAAGTGTCATACATACAACGATAGAATATATATTTGTGACAATTTTATATATAGTAAGATATGGAAAAAAATGCTTAATTTATAATTTATAATTTATAATTTATAATTTATAACAACATTATGGAAAGAGAAATGCTCTAGTAGGAAAATAACAGGAACAATGTCGGAATTTTATCTTATTTCAAGGTTTTATTCAATTATTTATTTATTTACATGTAAAAATAATAAGTTGCTCAATTTCATATTGTAAATATAAGGTTTTTTTGAAAGTGTCATGCACGTATCATATGGATCTTATATCTTACGCATGGTGAGGATAAACAGACAATCTTAATGGAGCTTAAATAATACCCGTGTGTCAACCTTGTAGTTATGACTATTTGGAGTTTTAGTCGCCTGATTTGCCTATTTGATCCTCATGAGTAGAACTTCCTCAATGGAATATTGTTTTGTTTTTTCCTCTTTTTTTTTTTAATTTTTTTAAATTTTTTTTTTTTTTTTTTTTTTTTTTACAAAAGTTGGAAGTGAGGAGAAGCGGATAAGTATTCATAAGCACTAAGAGTGGAGGGTGACGATTGGATCATTTGAGTGATTGATGGATGAGATGTAATAAGCTCATTCGATGGTTTTCCTTAATGAGCTTATTATGGACCAAGGTTAATAGCCATCTTCCTATGTAGATGAGCCTAGTGGAAAGAAGTTGGATATAGACGGACCATTTCAATGATTTATGTTTCAAACTTACTAAGCCAAACCTGCATGAGTTATCCCAATATATGAATTGAGCTCATCGAGCCATGTCATCTAAACCAAGAGTTAAGCTCACATAAATAATATAATATATAAAATTGTTTATCCTTCTACACATATCGATCCACTTCTACTTGTATTGTATACATTGACCAAGGAGTGTTTGTGTTAGACTCAGCCTATGAATTCCTCAGCCCACAGTCTTCAGCAACTTACCCTAATTCCAAACCTTGCGTATCACTTTCTGCTTAGATAACGATTCCAAGCTAAGAACCCTAAACTCTCTATTATTATTGCTCTCGTGTTTCTCTTATTGCAAACCTAACTAATGTTTATGATGTTCTTGATTTACAGTGTGTAAAGGCATTTCGAGCATGCCAGACTCCTTAACAACCCAGATCTGGGATAGAATGATTCGGTGATCCCCTTCCTTTTCATTGCATGTATCATTTATACAAGTATCAGTTCGTGTGATACAGTTACAGTTGTATTTCTGTTACAATGAGCTGTTATATTTCTGTTACAATCACTATGTTATCTGATTATAAGCTATTTTTGGTATCATACAAGTCCTTCACAGATCTAGTCTTTATTGCTTGTTATGTATCCCGTCCGTAACAACTTTCTCCCGTTCTTGAGAAACAACCTTGTCCTCTAGGTTGTAAGTAGGATAAAGTGTTTGAAAATGAACAACGTCTTCCCAAGTAGAGTCCTCTGGATGTACTCCCCATTGAACCAAAATCTGTGGAATTCTTTATCATTCCGCATGATAACCCTAGAGTCCAAACGACCAAGGGTTCCAAAAGGGTTGGTTGTGATATGAATTAGGTGGTAAAGCCAGAGATGGAAAAATTGAACCATGAGCTGGTTTTAAAACGAAACATGAAAAACATTGTGATTTTAGAGTTGGCAGGTAGTTCAATCACATAAGCACACGACCCAATTCGCTTAAGGACCTTGTAAGGTCCATAAAATCGTTTGGACAGCTTATGAAAGCCACCAGAAATAGAGCTTTGTCTATAAGGCTGAAGCTTAATATAAACAAAGTCTCCTTCCTGAAACTGTAAATCCAATCTATGTTTATCAGCTTGCACCTTCATTCTCTGCTGTGCCCTTAACAAATTAGCTTTCAAAGAAGCTAATAACTCATCTCGAGTAGCTAAATCTGTGTCCACAGCATCCAATTTGGATTGACCCCTAACATACATAGGTATAGTAGGAGGGTGCCTACCATAAACTGCCTGAAAAGGTGTAGTTTGTATGCCTTCATGAAATGAGCAATTATATGAAAATTCAGCCCAAGCTAGAAACCTACACCAATCATGGGGTCTGTCCATACAAAAACATCTGAGGTACTGCTGTAAAACTCGATTAATCACCTCAGTTTGGCCATCACTCTGAGGGTGATAAGCAGAGCTCATACACAATCTAGTCCCACTCAATTGAAACAACTCCTGCCAAAACTTGCTGAGAAAGATACTGTCCCTATCTGACACAATCGTCCGAGGGAATCCATGTAATTTGACAACCATTGTCATGAACAATTGAGCCACCTTAGATGCATTATAATTGGTATCAAGTGCCCCAAAGTGACAATACTTAGAAAGTCGATCTACCACCACCAAAATAACAGTGAACCCTGAGACTTTGGTAAAGATGTAATGAAATCCATGGAAATATCTTCCCAAATCTGTTCTGGGACTGGTAATGGGGCTAATAACCCAGATGGATGTCTAGTGACACTCTTTGTCTGCTGACAAATGGGACATCCCTTAATAAAAAGCTCCACATCTTTCTTCATACCCTCCCAATAAAATTGGGAAGACAAACGTTTATAGGTCTTTGTGACCCCAAAATGTCCAGCTGAAGGAATGGCATGGAATTCATGCAATAATTTGTTCACCACAGAAGAAGTGGGAACTAAAAATAAACGAGTGCCATAATACAACAGATCATTCTTCCAACTCAAGTCCCATTTCAGAGACTCACCCTTGTAACTTGTGGATGAGTGTTTGAAAATGAGAATTTCGTTGATATTCCTGTTTGAGGTCATCAACTAAACCAAAATGTGGTAGAGAAAAAGCCAGATAATGGTACATCTCCTCAAATTGTCTGGATAAGAGTCTGCCACCACATTTTCAGCCCCTGTAGACTATAGTATAGTCAAAGCCCATAAGTTTAGTGAGATACTTATGTTGTTCAGGAGTTTGTATTACTTGGGTCAATAATTCCTTCAAACTTCGATGGTCTGTTTTAATAATGAAATGAGACCCCAAGAGATACTGCCTCCATTTTCTGACTGCAGCCACCAATGCATGTAATTCCCTCACATAAGCTGATGCCTTTAACAAATGATGAGGCAATTTTTTACTGAAAAATGCAATCGGCGGTTGTCTTGCAAAAGCACAGCCCCCATTCCTGTCCCTGAAGCATCAGTCTCCAATATGAACTTCTTAGAGAAATCTGGAAGTGCTAAGATAGGAGCTGAAATTAAAGCTTCCTTCAATTTCTCAAATGCTTGTGTGGCATCATCGGACCACTGAAAACCATCCTTCTTCAGTAATTCTGTAAGAGGATGTGCAATAGAAGCATAAGATTGAATAAATCTTCTATAATATCCCGAAAGTCCCAAAAAAGCCCGAAGTTACTTAACAGAAGTGGGTTTGACCCAATTACAACAACCACTTTATGAAGGTCTGGTTGAATACCCTGAGCAGTAACAATATGGCCCAAATACTCAATAGAATCTTGGCCAAAAGCACACTTAGATTTTTTTACAAAAAGGGTATTGTCAGCAAGTATTTTCAATACCAAATCTAGGTGTGCCACATGAGAGTCCAAAGTCTTACTGTAAATGAGTATGTCATAAAAAAAACAATGACAAACTTACGTAAGTAAGGCTTGAAAATTCTGTTCATCATAGATTGAAATGTTACTGGTGCATTACTCAAGCCAAATGACATAACCAAGAACTCATAATAGCCTTCATGTGTGCAAAAAGCAGTCTTTTCCACATCCTCCTTGGCCATTCTAATCTAATGATAGCCAGCACGAAGGTCCAATTTAGAGAAAACAATCGCCCATGTAACTCATCCAATAGTTCATCAATGGTTGGAATTGGGAATTCATCCTTTATAGTAGCATGGTTTAATGCTCTATAATCCACACAAAATCGCCAAGAGCCATCTTTCTTTTTAACCAGTAACACTGGTGAGGAGTATGGGCTAGTACTATGCTGGATGAATCCCTGTTCCAGCATTTCCTTAACCTGTTTTTCAATCTCAGCCTTTTGAAAGTGGGGATAACGGTATGGTTTGACATTAATTGAGGCACCATTGACTAGATGAATGCGATGTTGAATCTCTCTAAACGGTGGCAATGATGAGGGTGGCTCGAAAATCTGAGAGTATTTGCCCAACACATTGTCAAACGATGTGTTTGTGGTGAATTCCTTGTTGAAATGTCCCTGAGCCAAAAGTTGAAAACAAGTAACCACTGCATCAACCTCAAACAAACGTTTTAATTGGTGATGTGTGATTTGGCTACTTGTAGGAGATGATCTCCATGTAAACAAACAATGTCCCATATGAGAGAACTGCATTGTTAATTCGAAATAGTTAATAGTGATAGGCCTTAAGTCCTGTAGCCACTGTACACCCAAAACCACATCAATGCCCTGGATGGGCAAAACATAGAAAGAGGTAAGAAAAGAAAACCCCTGAATTTCGATCGAAACATCCTTGCATAAACTTGTACACATTAGTTTCTGTCCATTGCCAATCATGACTTGAAAATAAACTGCTGGGGATATGATCATTCCCAAGTGTTTTGCAACTCTTGTTTGAATGAAATTATTAGTACTGCCAGTATCTAACAATACTGATAATTGCATTTGTCTAATAGAGCCCAAAAATCTAAGTGTACGAGGAACAAGATTCCCACTTAGGGCATGATAACTAATTGAATTTGAAACATCAGTCATATCCTGTTCGGGCTGCCCGATAGCATCCGAAAAATCCTCTTCAAGCTCATCATGCTCATCATGCAACAATAAAAGAAACTTTGATTTACACTTATGATTTCTACTATATTTCTGATCGCAATTATAGCATAAGCCCTTATCACGCCTAGCTTGCATTTCCTCAGAAGTCAATTTTTTTATGGGATAAGGTGAATTAGGTTTGAGAGTAGAAGAATTGGGAACAAGAGTAGAAGAGTAAGGTTTAGAAAAAGGAATAGTGTATAGAAGATAAAGGAGAAGAGAAAACTGGTTTGTAAGTATTGTTTCGATCATTCAATTTATCCTCATACATTCTAGCAAGCCAAATAGCATCCATCATAGATTTAGGGCGACTAATTTGCACATCTCTTCTTAATGCAGGTTTCAAACCGGACACAAAGCAACTGATCAAAAAGGACTCAGTCAATCCTTGAGTGCGATTAGATAAAGCCTCGAATGCTGATTGATACTGAGCAACAGTAGATGACTGAGTTAATTTGGAAAGCATACCTTGGACATCTTCATAACCAAAGGTCCAAATCATGCAGATAAGTCTCCTACAAACTTTTCCCACGATGACAGTCTTTTATTCAGAAACATCTACTTATACCATTGTAATGCTTCACCTGCCATAGCAAAGGAGCACATAGACAATCATTGAGGACCATCAATATGATGAAACTCAAAGAACTGTTCTGCCTAGAAAATCCATCCCAGAACATCCTCCCTGAAAATTTAGGGATTTCCAACTTGATGCCCTTCAACAAATCACCATGAGCCACCAATGTTTGTGAGGATGATGAATCTTGCATATTCTTACTAAGATCAGGAAGATTTTGCGAGTTCTAACTCAATTCAATCTTGTCAACCATGGATGCCAAGGAATCAAATTTCTGATCCATTGATTCCTGCAAAGACAAGAGTGTGGTCTTGATGAAATCCATGTCAGCAGCTTGAGAAAGGGACAACTGAGATCTGGTATCAGGAGCCATGAGTATCCTGACGAGAGCACCAATTTGTTAGACTCGGCCTATGAATTCCTCAGCCCAGCCCACAGTCTTCAGCAACTTACCCTAATTCCAAACCTTGCGTATCACTTTTTGCTCAGATAATGATTATAAGCTAAGAACCCTAAACTCTCTATTATTATTGCTCTCGTGTTTCCCTTATTGCAAACCCTAACTAATGTTTACGATGTTCTTGATTTACAGGTGTGTAAAGGCAGTTTCGAGCATGCCAGACTCCTTAACAACCCAGATCTGGGATAGAATGATTCGGTGATTCCCTTCCTTTTCATTGCATGTATCATTTATACAAGTATCAGTTTGTGTGATACCGTTACAGTTGTATTTCTGTTACAATGAGCTGTTATATTTCTGTTACAATTACTATGTTATCTGATTATAAGCTATTTTCGGTTATTTTATACAAGTTCTTCACAGATCTAGTCTTTATTGGCTTGTTATGTATCCCGTCCGTAACAGTTTGCCACCTCATCATATGAAGGTAGTAATTTTGGCAAGCCAAAGCTCCATTAAAGCAAGACATTTAACAAGATCAAAATTCTGATATAAAATTTAACAAAATAAAAGTTTAATTGGGTATAGCATTTATAGATTTCAATGTTCAACATAAAATTAAAGAAAATTTTGATCGTAATATTATTTATAAATAGAATTGTCAATATAAATTAACAACTACACTGACTGCTCATAAAGCATCGTCCATGTTGTTTAATTTTCTTGTAACAAGTGTTGACAAACAGGGGCTTGACAAATCTTTATCAAGTTTGTATTCTTAAATTAAATCTTATGGGGCTAGCATTGAAAATTAATCATATTATTTGTAAAAATGGCGATATAGGAGAGCTTCTATTTCTTTCTTATAATTTTTTAGCATTTATGTCATTTTATTTTTGTGCTTTTCCATTAGAGGATCTAAGTATTTGACATGTTAATAAAAATCATCCCACCATCTTCATTATAGGAGTTGTTGGAGATGCTAGCATGGCTTTCAAATGCTACTCGCATCTGGGTAGCTTATCTTACCAGCTAGTTTTAAGGTTGACTATAGGAGTCCATGAGTTTGAGTTTTTTTTGTTATATATATATTTATTTATTTTTTCCACAATAGAATTTTATACATTTAAGAATGTCTACTCTTTGAGAGCTTTTACGGACCATCCTGTTAATAATCTAACCGTTAAAATATATATAGTAAATAAAATATTAACTATTTTAAAGATTCAATCATGATGTGAGTTATTAGATGATGATGAGATCGGTTTCATCATAATGAAACTATAGAATTTTTCCTGTTCTTTATACGAAAAGACTTTTAAAAAATAAAGGGTCCTTAATTTTTCTTTTTAATATTTATAGGCCCATCTCATAACGTTAAAATATATATATATATATATATATATATGAGTTGTAGAATACAATTTCAGATAGAAAGGAAACAAAATCACATGCGCACGGGAAAAAGCCGACCTTAGCACGAGCACCGACTCTTTGCTAGGAACAATGGTCGTGGTTTCCTAACTAAGGGGTATTATCTATTATGTTTAAATATTCTATCTTTTATTTTAAATTTTTAATAAATTGAGAAAATGTGTTTGTTGAAAGCTTTATTCTTTCCAACAAGGATATCAACGTCTGTTTGTTTCATCTTTTTTCGATTGTTTTGGTATTTAATTTTTTTTTGTTTTCAATTAAATTTTTATTTAGAAAAAAATATAGATAAAAAATAGATATTTTTACTCATAAAAATATCAAATAATTTAGATGTAAATAGGATCATATGCAATCAAATACAAATAAAATTAGATAATTTACACAGACCCTTATGGCACTTTGGTACGCAGGAATGGGCCGGAATGGAATCGCGATTCCGGCTTCCATTCCCTTTCCTTAATCGCGAATCCGGCTTTGAAACGAAATTCGATTCCACCTTTGAGAAGGCGGAATCGATTCCATTCCACTCCTATTAATTATATGAATATAATTACTTTTTTATCCTATTATGTATTAATATTTTACATTTAATACTAAGGGCATTCCCGACAATGTCACTTTTAGCCATTCCATTCCATGTAATCTTCTAAACATAGGAATGAATTTATCATTCCCAAACTCATTCCATTTCATTCTAAATCATTCTTATCTACTAAACGTGGTATTAAATGGTAGAAGTCGCCTTCTTCAGTCATACGTGGATATGTTGCTGACGGCTGAGATTGTTATGCCCAATTTCATCAAAGTGCACCAACAATAACATGTGAACCGCTTATGGGGTTTATCATATACTTTGAATCAAGTTGGGTCTTTGGTTTTTGTCGTGAAAGTAAAGCATGAAGGGAAGCAGCCAATGACCCTGAAGACTAATTGAAATATATTTTTTTTAGCTAGTTAAACTAGTTGTTGTTCAATTATACTTTCTTAGACAAGCCAAGGGGAAATTAAAAAAAAAAAAAGGCAAAAACAAATAACTATGATACTTTGTAAACACAATGAACTTATTAGTTTGTTAATTTTTGTGAAATTGCTAAAATTTTTAAAATCATTATAGCTCAATGGTATGAATATTAGTCTCTGATGAGATTAGTATAACATCACAAATTGACACTCTTAGTAAATGAAGAAATGACACATGTTAAATACCTAACAAAAATTTAAAAAAATTAGACAATTAAGCATGTGAGTTAATCTATCTACTCAATTATTAAATAAGAAAATATATGTGTCAATTCACTTGCTTAATTATTTAATATTTTAGTTTTTTATTAGTTATTTCACACATGCTAACTTTTTATTCATTGGGAGTGGATAGTATTATTGAACATGAATATACTGACTAAATATTAAATTAACTATTTTAAATTTCAAATCGTCAGGGGAAAAAAAATCAAGCGATTAATTGTGCTTTTGAAAATGTTCATGCAGTAATTATGACATTAACTTTAAGTTTTATTACCGATTTTGCATAAGAATGTTGGGAAATTAATTTTTCATTCCTCTGTATTCTATATCTGTCCGTTTTCATTTAGTTATGAAGGCACAAAAAAATGCAATTCCTCATTTAATTTATAACAAAAATTTCACCATCTAAATTCCATAATCAAATACAATACTAAATTCATTAGAAGGAATAATTATCTCATTCCTCTTTTTATAAAATTACCTTGACCATTATATATTTTGTAACGTTTATTCAAAAAAGTAATGTGTTAATTAAGGTGTGGATAATCAACACTTCTGTACGCAATTGGCATGAAGAGAAAGATTTTGTAAAAAGATTGATCTAAAATGAAGAATAAGATGTTGTAATAAGATTGATCTGGATTCGATTTTTCTCGTTGTAAAAAGTTGTTCAAAATAAAATTTGTCCATAAAATAGTCAGGACAGTAAGACAATTTTCAGAGATCAAAAGCAAAATCAGATACCAATTCGTTTTTATGGAAAATTTCTAATCGGCGAAGGTAAATCATTACTCATATTCAGAGATGAAAAAGAAAACGTAAGTCATTTAACCTCCGCCTGTCTTTTTTATGATACTGAATTCCACCAAACCATGGGCTTAGTCAGATTTCCTATATTAACCTCAGACCTTCACGAGCTACCCACAGAGAGAGAAAATAAATTTAATATATATATAGAGAGAGAGAGAAAGAGAGAGAGGAGAAAAATAATAACCCAACTTGATTACTTCTTTGACCAAAAAAAAAAAAAAAAACTTGATTACTTGAACCATCATCGTATTTATTATATTTTAGTAGACGCCATATAAGCTTAAGCTTTTGTAAAGAATTAATATTACATTTTCTAAATAGGAATTAATGATGGAATAGAATAGTAAATGATAGAATCATATATTTATTTTTGTGTTTAGAAATGTTTAATAGCATTTCATAAAAAAATGCTTAAATAATGTTATGGTTTATAACATTATGGTTTGCAATTCAACTTTACCTCTTTTTCAATTATAAACTTGTAGTTTTAAATTATTAATTTATACATCTAATTTGATATTTGATTGCCACTATTCATATACTGTCTCTTTCTAATAATTGTCATTACCTCTATCATCACATAACCAAAAAAAAAAAAAAATTCACATTATCAATACAAAGAAAAAAAAACAATATATAAACAAGAGTAACTAAATATCTAATCGGTATATAAATTCACAATTTAAAACTTTAGTGTATAATTAAAAAAAATGGAATAAAGTTAACATGTGAATCATGACATTATCTCATAAAATATATCTATTAATGGGGTTGAATTAAATTAAATTCCAACATTGGTGAAGTTGAATTTCTTTTCTAAAGCTGGACTTACTAATACAAAAAAAGGGAAAAAAAAAAAGAAAGAAAGATTATCAGCTTGAATATTATAATTGTATATCCAGTATATTTTAACATACTAAATTTGCTATATATCGTTTCGATTTTATTTATTTGGTAAGATAATATTTTCAGGAGATATTAAACAAGTGTAACAAAAGAGATGGATACAGTTACCATAAAAAGATAAACCTTTCAATATCATCCTTTTCTATAAATCACTATATTATTAATAAATATTTAATTATGAGACACCAAAGGCAGTCTCGGTCAAATTAATAGCATGGATACCGATATCCTCACGATATCCTAAATTTTTCTATTGCTTTCTTGTGAGTTCTGACACATGTATAGTTGAAATGGAAAACCCAACAAACCTTATATGAAGAAGCTTTGAGAAACAACAACAACATCGTCAACGTAAACCTCAACACGCAAGACATTCTCCATTCTCAAGAAATTTTTCACCAATGACCGCCACAGAGCTACCTCACCACCACGAGGAGGAGGAGGAGGAAGGACAAGAAGCAGCCGCGATCGATATATTATTCCAAGAGCTTCGTATCGACCGGCCCTTGCCTCTGGTTCGAGCCGTTCCTCCACTTTATCTCGATCAGGTGGAGGACATTTTACGATACGATTTTAGGAATAAGAGCTTGTTAGAAGAAGCTTTTACGCATTCATCGTATCCCGAGGTAGATTTCTCGTATGAGAGGCTGGAGTACGTCGGTGATTCGGTGCTTAACTTGCTGTTCACAAAGGAACAGTACGTCAAGTATCCGGATTTGCCACCCGGGTCGCTGACCCGACTCGCGCCGCTAATGTGATACCGAGAAACTCGCACGTGTGGCGTACAGGCACGGGTTTCATAGATATTTGCGGCATAACAAACCGCTTCTTGAGGAGCAAGTAAGTGTGATTTTTTACACTTATCATTATTGTTATTATTTAATATTTAATTTGCTGATAAATCAAATATAAGAATTTAATAAGATTGATTGAATAGATATAAAAAAGATTTGTTTGGCTTGGTTTGGTATTTCACTGTTTCATTGACCTTTTGAAAATATAAGTACGAGATCATTAAACAATATATAAAAAAATTTTAAGGATTCATTATGATCGAAAAAGATCTACACGGTTTATAATCGATCGTATTGTAACCCTTCTGTAGAATTTTCGTAAAGATCGTGTATCTAATTCATATGTGCTTTACATGTTTGTTTTAATTACTGTGAGATTATGAATATTGAATATAGTATTTATTATAATTTTTAATGATAATTATGCATTAGCATATTACTGCAAGTTTGAATGTTAGTCGCGTTTAGTTGCGTTTCTGTACATGTCGAGTTGACCTGTTCAAAGGTTTCAAAAGCCAATCTTTTTAAACGTATATTACCTGTTGACTCTGGGCATGGTTTTCCGAGAAGGTGCCCAATGTTTCACCAGAATTGGTTGATGATATACAAGTGTTAAATAAAATTTTGATGTAAATGTAGCTTTTTAAAATAGGTCAACTGGAAGAAAGTTTGGTTTGAAAAACTTTTGCTTGCAGCCCAAGCTGTTGATGGTTTGAAAATTTCTTTTTATTGCTAAAGTATTGGATTTAACCAATCGATGATGAAGTCGAACTTTTTATGTATGATAACAGTTTATTCATCGTATTGATAAAAATACAATATAGTTGAAGATAGAAATATAAATGCTAAATTAATTTATTTTTAAAGTTCATATATTTTACCGAAATTTACGTATTAATCATTTTTTTTTTAAATTCCGGAGAAAATGAAATGCTGTGAATCACGCTAACGTTGTTGGAATTGCTATTGTTGTCTGTTGAGTAGTAAAATGAATGTGGTGTAAAAGATCTTAATTATCTCCTCCAGGAGCTTGCAATGATCGTGTGAATCACTCAACCTCACCTCACAAATGATAGGAATATTAGTGTTTCTATACGACACTGTTTCTAGATATATCAACATCAAACTTCAAAAAAATATTAATAATAAATAATAAATAAATAAAACAAAGAATAAAAGTAAAATTGATGTTTGTTTATTAGTCGGTGGGTGTGCAATCCGGTTGAAATCATTTAAAATATTTGTATACCATAAATTATACTCCGACTTTATACGTTGATCTTACTAGTGTAATTTCTTTGATGATATTCATTTGAACATTTTAGTGAACTTATTTATTTATTTATTGGGTTGTGATCAAGCACAGTTACGAGAATTTGGGCAAGCTATCGAGGACTATCCTCTGCATTCCAATGGTCTTATTGATGTGCCCAAGGTACTCGCCGACATAGTTGAATCCATCATCGGAGCTGTCTTTATCGACAGCAACTTCTCCCTCGATACAGTATGGGCGGTACGTATGTCTAATAAAATATATATATTTTTTTTCTTATGCGAAATGGATAAGTGATGATATAGGACTTGTTCTTTCTTTATTTATTTTATTTTTATTTTGGTTATAGGAAAATGAAATACTTGATTATTATGGAAATTCTTTCCATCCAATCCTAAAAAGTTGAAGCTTTAATGTGGTTTGCCTAATCGTACATAGACATCTGAGAAGGAATGAATTGATTGCGGACCTATACCTTTGAAAATTGGCAAAAATTTGTTATTTTTTTCTTTTTTCTTCCCTTTCATATCATAGGATTAAATATGATTTAATACAAAGTGTTTATAAGTTAGAGAAATTATGTCATTAATTTTGATGGGACTGGTTTTATCGACTATCCAATGGCTCACACCAGTGATCGAACTACAAAAATAGTCAATATTTTAATTACTATATTTATAATTGACTGGATGGTCTCTACAAAGACGTATAAGCTCTCTTATAAGTTGTAATATTTAATGAAACATAAATAAGGTTTTTAAACATAGGTGGCTTTGTCTTAATTAGTTGTCTATAGCATTGTTGATAAATACCGATTGATCTACTTGGTTCAACTTGATTGAACCTAACCCGACTTCGGAGTAGTTCGGTTCAACTACACTTTAACACTCGTTTCAACCCGATTTCACTCATTTAACCATTTATTCTTTAGTATATCCATGTCCAACTTCAGGCTAGATTTGATAATATCGGTCTATAGTAACTATAACTTCTATTATGGATCTTGTTTATAATTATTTGATCATCAAATGTTAATATGTGATAAGTGTGTCAATATTTTTAGATAGTAATCACATATCATGCAGTTTGTAGTTGGATTATAAATAGCTAACCATATAAATCGTAAAAGTAAAATTTCTTTTAAACATGTGACTGCATCATATATATCCTTCATGAAATATTGTTATTTTAAGCATTTACCTTTTACTTAAAATTTATCTTTTTTTGTTTGTTTACTAAAGTCCATGGCTATACTTACTGAAACTTGGTCCAACTTTTATATATATAGGTGTTTAGAGATTTGTTGGAACCTATAATTGGTCCAAAGACACTTGAAGTTCATCCTGTTACTGAGTTATATGAAGCATGCCAGAAGAGAAACCTGAAGTTGAAATTTGTGGATTTATGGAAAGAAAAAGCAACATTCCATGTGTTTGTAAATGATCAACTTGTGGGAATAGGGACATACAAGTCCAAGAAGGAGATTGCACACAATAGAGCAGCAAAGGATGCACTAAACTATGTTAGAAGTTTACCTGACCTTATTGAAATTGAGGATGATAATGGTTGCATGGAATGAATAGGAAATAAAGGTCTCATGAAAATTTAAAGTTGAAATTTGTGGTTTCGTGGATGGATAAAACAACTTATTACATGGTTGTGTATGATCTATACATATATAGCTATAATCATGATAGAAATTTCTACGATGTCTATAATTGTGGTTGTATGAATATATTAATTTTTTTAATCCCATCGTGATTGATAGATAATACAAATTGATATGATTATAGGAGATTGGAGAATAGAAAAGCATTTATTGATCTTTACCCTATTATTTATATATATTTGTATTTTGACAATAACGAAATTCAATATGAGATGATATCCAAACATAACAAGCCAACAAAAATTTATGCATGAGCTCTACGGTATGTCCATCTTCTATTTGCACTCAATTGCATATATTCATCTAGTGTATACACTAACAACCTTGCTGTAATGTTAATCTTCTATTCATACTTGGAGGCTAATTAAAATCATCCACATGCATTGTATGTTAAAATTATTATTAAAGGGATTAATCAACATGTCTATGAGCACCTTATGTCGTAATTATCCTTAATCTGTACCACTTTAAACATACATCTTTAATTTATACTTGGAGTCAGATGTAAATTCTCTCTATTGTAGTTATTTCCTTTGTTTCAATTTGGATTCCCTATTTTCAAAATTTAGTTCCCAATTTGAAATTCATCTTATTATTCTCAGTTGATAGTGTAGCTAAAACTGAAAAGTAGAGTAAATAATGGAAAAAACCATTTTATTCATTCTTTTTTGTTTTAAAACCTACATTTGCTTTTCATTTTAGAACCTATGATATATATAGATATATATATATATATATATGGACCTAGCCTTTAAGAATACTTGCAACAGAGAGTAACAAATGGTCTATTAATTTTTTAAAGCTTAGGTTATGATATTTAAAAAAAAAAAAAAAAAAAAAAAAAAAAAAGAAGTAGTCCTAAAATAAATATAGAAAAAAAGTAGATCTTATAGTGTATATTTAGAAATAAATAAATATATGAACATGGAAAGATTAATAAATGTATTAAAAATTTCATGATAGGGACATGATGCAATTAATAAAGGGATTGATAGGATAAATCTTTGTCTAAATGATTATTAAACACATTAATAAATTTATATGAAACACCATAATTTATGGTTATTGGGAAGGTTTATAATTGATGGTTATTTGAGATTCCAAATATTGATTTTGTTATTTTCACTTCAATTTGGTTTGGTTTATGGTTCAGTGAATGTATCAATAACAGCAAATTGTCTATATTCCACTGATCTTATTGACGTATCCGAAGTAGATGCTAATCGATTCTATTGAATTAACTATTGGGGCTTGCATTCATTTAGAGCAACTTCTCAATCATCATTCCCTAGATGCTACGTTTCACAAAATGCTAGCTCATATTAAATAAACGTGTGATGATAATATTAGCAATTAATGTTAAACCCATAGGTTGATACGTAATTTTTATAAGAGCAACACTAAATTTATAAAATTGAATATAACTTGACAATATGTTATCATAGTTGATTCATAAGATTTTGAGCGAACTTGTTATTTAATTTGAAATATTGTAAATGAGGTATTTGTTTGATTGTGCATGTATGTTTGTACGTGTTTGTGTTATATTTTTACGCTTGGAAAGTGCTATAAACTTTTTTGAAGAACAATAATTCAAGGCATAGCTTTCGGACAATAGACGAGGAGGTGTTTGGATGACAGGATAAAATTATCTCGTAATTGGAGCGCAGAAATCATTAGATATGAAAAGAATTGGAATAGGTGGGATGAAATAAAACGAGTGATGTGATGATGAATATATTTATTTTTTTGTTGGGATACAAAATGGAATGGAATGGACATGGACATGGTATTTCTCAAACTTATCCACAGTAATAAATGTGTAAAAAGATAAAAAAGATACTTATAAAAGTATTGATTAAATGAGATGGAGTTAAATTATCATTCCATCTTCTTAAAGGTATGATCGAATTTTTCCCTCAAAATCCAAATTATTACTTCATGAGAATCATGGTTTTGGCTTTGATAAATGTATCCAAACTAAGAATAAGAATGAAATCGAGAATTATGATTTCATTCCGGGCCTATTCCTATGTATTAAACGTAACATTAGAATTTGGAATCGAATATCAAATCTACTACCTAAAAGGGATAAGAATATTCTGCCTCTAAAAAGGTTATTTTGATTATATTCTTTCAATCAATATTTGTCACGTGTTAAAAAAAATAATCATTATTTATTTTATTTTAAAAATTTTATTCTAGTTGCTTAGTGAATGCGCTGTAGTTTTTTATGGATTGACATGCTGACTTGTGCCACTGTCATGCAAACCATCGTGAAAATTAGTCGATTACTGCTGCTATCCTGACAACCGGGGACGGCCCAGAGGAAGCCCAAAACGACATCCAATATCGAGTTTGAGTATTGAAAGGGTAAGAAAAAATAAAAAAGAAAAATTATAAAGATTAGGCGGGCTAAAAAGTCCAGCTGTGTCTCGTGCTAAATTATTTCAACAAGCCCAAGAATAAATTCCCTCATCGTCCACTTCCAGATGTATTAAAAAGTAGGTCTGTTGATATTCACAAAGCTACCGAATTGAAGTTGTACATTTACTCCAACTTTTAGCTTTTTTCTGGCAGATACAGACACTTTTTCAAACTTTTTTCTAATAAATTATTTATCAAGAAATAGATATAGATAAAAAAAAGTTGACAGTTCTCATCAAAAGAACAAATAGAACAAATATAGATAAAATTTAGATGTAAATCGGATATATATTACACATATCATTTTTAAAAAGATACAGATACAGATGAAAAACAGACAATCCAAACAGACCCATATATATATATGTATATATATGTATGTATGTATGTATGTATGTATAATTGCACATATGTAAAAAGTTCTTTATTTTCTAAACTTATCAATCTCAATATCGGTTATAGGTTTCTTTTTATTTGGTTTTTTTTTCTTGGCCAATATTTGGTTCATCCTATAATTTATTACTTTACCTACTTTAACATCATTAAAGATACTTGTTGAGATTTGAAATTTTAAATATATTAATCATAATAGGCAATCTTTTTGGGCCAAAACTTATAATAGGTAAATTTAAAAAAGGCTTGTTATATCTTCCTTTTTCAATTAACAAAAACAAATATTTGAGATATTATTGATTTACTCAAATCCAATTTTAAATTTGTATCTCTCTCCCTCTCTCTCCCTCTCTCTCTCACATTGAAAAGCTACATTTTAGATCACATTACAATAAGGTTAGAATTATTTATTATATAGTATATTGTGTATTCTTTTGTTTTTTGCACTTATTGTTTTCGTGGTATCTCTCCCTCTCTAACATTGAAAAACCACATTTTATGAATGACCTTGCACCAAAAATTAGAATTATTTATTATATATAGCATATTGTGTATTTTCTTCCACTTATCAATTTTGTTTCCATTGTATAACATGCATTTATTATACCTTGTTGTCTTTTTTCATTTTTTTATTCTCTTTATCCTTATTTATTTACTTTCAAATTTGATTTTTTTTTGTGATTGCCCTTTTCATATTATTTCACATATCAATTATTAGAAACACAAAAAATATAATAAATGTTTTATAATTTATATAATCAAAATTCTTCTAATTTATAAGAAGTGCCATATAGAATGTTTCATGTGGTCTTAATGTATTTTTCTAATTAAATATATCTTGTAACTCAATACACTATTTCCATTTTAACTGTTTTATTTAATTGACATAGAAAATTAATTTTATATGTTTAATTGGTTAATTGGTTCTTCAAACCCAAAAAGAATGGTTTCATTCACTTACATTATATGACAAATATTGAAAACAAAGAAGTGGATAAATGACAAACAAAAGATAAGAAAATCACAACATCCTAATTATCCTACTTATCCCGTTATCCCTATGGCCTAGGCACCTTTTACACCTGCGTCTCTTCCTGCTGACGATACATCTAGAGATGGCTAGCCGATTCTTACATTTCAAGTTCTAAGTTTTAACCATTTCAAGCATTTAATAAAGAGAGATAGGTGTTTTAACCAGTAGATTTTGTCCCAAGCTTATAGATTCCCATAAATACAAATTTATTAGAGTTGGATTAAGCTTCTAGTTGTTATATACATTATTGTCTCCTTCATTAATTTTCTCGCAACTAGCTCATTATTTTTTAAAATTTTTAATCCCTAAAATATACTGTCATTGTTCTACTACTATGTTTGTAAGAATGTATGCCATACTTATGAACATTTGAAGTTATTTGTGGTTACGAATAATAAATGGTGTGGAGATTCTTGAATGTGGCAATTGCATGTCTATGGAGACCTATAGATGTGCACACTCTTCATTAAATCCGAACTTGAATTTCTCTATTCATCTTGTCCTTCACCAAACTTTTAATCAAGTATTTTAATTTAGATCATTTTCGTTTCTATTTTCATTTGTTTATTTGTATGATGTTAAATGACATTAGCAAATTATCTTCTCTTAAGCTTGCTAATATTTTTGTTATAAACTAAAACAATAAAGTATGGGCAGTTGTTGTTTGTATCCACTCAAAGGTAATAAGGAGTCCTATAGCTTTATATGTATTACCATATAATTCAAACATTTTGAAATATAATTTAAGTGTTAGACTTAGTGGCATGAACATTATTGGTATGGTAACATGATGGATCAGGTTTGATTCTCCTCTCTTCCAAAGTTGTAATATGTCTGATGGCATCTTTTTATTTTATCTAAAGTATGCATGTCATTTCATTTAGTCTAGAGAAAATCGCATTTTATTGATGCGATTTTTACTGAAACTACTCCCACTTTATTTCATTTTGTCTTTATCATCTCTATTACATCCATTCATGAAATATCAATATTTATACACTAAAAAACATGAATATCTAGCTAATAACTCAATCACCAGTCTCCAAAAGAATCCTCAACCCTATATAATCGTAATTCCATAACTACAATTACTAAATGATAGTAGTTATTTGACTAGCTTTTCAAAATAATATCACAAGGTCATCAATAATAAGTAAATAAAGTAGATTTTCATAATACAATAAGATCTCTTTGATTATATACTAGAATAAATCAAGTATTTGAAATCATAGACCAGATGAAATAGGAAAAAAAAATCTATGGATTTTCTTGTCTTTTTCTCCCAAATGCTTTGCCATATATTCCTAATGATTGGTCAATCTATAATGTACCGCTTATGATTTCAAGTTGTCAAGGTTCTATTTGTGTTACACCTCTCCTATATTTAATAATGTGGATCTCATGGGAACGGGTGAAGTAACAGTGCACGGAGGATAGAGTTGGATTTGGTGTTAGGTAATCCATCAAAGCAAATGATGGAGCATCAAGGTTATGGTCAATTGGTAGAGCTACAAGACGATCTGCTAGAGAAGCTATTGAGCGATCTACTAGATGATCTACTGGGGTATCTGCTAGATGGGCATTAGAAGAACGAGGAGATCTATCTAATGGTGGCACTTAATAATGACCTGGACCCTATCTTCGTCTTCGTCTTCGTCTTCTTCCCATCCTTTTACCCTAGCTAAAGGTCTCTCTAAGTGCTGCTTTCGTTAATATGAAGGAAAAATGTAACACCTCCATAGCCCTGTAAGGTGTGGCTACTAGCTTGTGCTTCTTCTAAGGTGTCTTCCCGTTGAATGCGATTGAATATACAAACTGCATGATTATATATAAGAAAACTAGGCTAATAATAAAATGATAAGAATATCAATATAGATAAAATGCTTTCAAATAGAACATTAATTGAAGCACTTGGAAGCGCAATAGTGTGCCCTATATATTGCCTAATGATGCTATAATACTACTAATAGTAGTCATTAAAGACCATGCTAGAAAATGTGCCATCATGATCTATGTCGAACAAGCTCAATCTCCGATCCTACCAATGATGTGTATATGTAGTGTATGTCATGCTCCAATCTTCCTCTTAAGATCCATACTATGAGGGCCTTTTGTCCATCTAACAAAACTATGGGATTCACTAGACTCTGGCGAATTATCAAGCAACTCTGTTAGATGGTGCATCTCTATAATATGAAAACAAATTAGAAGGGACTCATGTAAGCCATAAATCCCTTCCATCTAAGCATATATGTGGTAATACTCAAGTATAGTAGGAGAGTATGACATCCAGCATATTTGCAAAATATAAATAAATGTCGATTTGTAATGATACAATTATTGAAACAATATAATTGATAAGTACATTGAACCTGATTAAGAGTTTATTTGTGTAAAGCTCAACATCGGAAGACAATGTGTCTCAAAGCCTGTCCAATATCAAATATGTCATGCCATCTTATGCAAGTAAGTTGGGAGGTAGGATAAGTCTTTGGCGCTTGGATAGGGCAATGTGTGTGAATCCATCCCATGCCCAATCTCTATCGCAAAGGAATCTGTTACTCGACATAAATATCTACACAACTTTGCTAAGCAATTTGATCCTAACTATATCATAAAGTAGCCAAAAAGTCCTCCAACAAAGGAAAAAACATCAAGTGTACCAAGCTAAAAGAATTATTGACAAATATGATGCCATCCATCTATTGAAGTAAATGTGCTCTCACGTAGTGCCAGATGGAGACTTCATCATCATCATCTGATAGACCTCCAAAAATACATTTGATTCAAGACATCTTGATTCTTTACCTAAAATTAGCACCTTCCCTGGTTTACCTCTTAGTAGACACTTGCTTAATCGATCCATCCTAATATGCCTTGTGATTGCATATCCATTAATGGGAAGTCCAAACTAGATTGCTACATCCTAGAATGTTAGTATGACCTCTCTATGAGACATGAAATGTTTGTATCTCTATTCTCCATTTCTCAATTAGTGTTGCAATGAGTGCTTAATATGGCTGTATAAAGGGCAATTTGGCCACTCCAATGAACCCAACCTACTCCAATAATGGATTTATATATGTATTGTATCGTAGACACATCTCCTCCAGGTCCTTTAAGGATGCCTCTTGGAGATGGCATGTAAGTATAGTGTCACGCTCTAAGGATACCCTAATAGTAGTATACATGTCACACATATATACTATTACTAGTTTACCACAAGAGAATGACATATTTTCAAACAAACAGGATCTTTTAGTTGCATCGATAAGAATGACAAACATATGTAAGCCATAAATTACTAAAATACCCATCACCATAAGTCTTGATCAACATAATATTATCGACCATGTTCCTGTCTCATATATCTCCAAGTACATAAACTGATATTCCAAATGCTAACTAATTTACAACTAGAGAATAAAAGTAAATAGCTTATCTCAAATATCTCATAATCTCCCAGCTTCTAATTCTCACCGGAGTCATGCTCCTAAAGCAACAAGCCAGGGTCGTAGTGTCAACTTGAAAGGTCTTAGGAGTGTGAGCGAAACCACGGGCTTAATAAATAATAGTATATTACACATCAAATAAGTTTTAACAAATGATATGTAATGCAACAATCAATCATATACATAGATACAAGCTTGGATAGTC